>CAKNYM010053900.1:610074-620167 GCA_932195095.1 Andricus curvator | reverse complement strand
AAAAGAGAAGGCAGACAGGAGAAAAAAGAGAAGGCAGACAGGAGAAATAAAATCATGATAAGAGGGTTGAAGCTAAAGAGGGGGAAAGAAAGGGACGGCGTGAAAAAGCTATTACAGAGCATCGGGTGGGTTAAAGGCATGGTAGGGAAAATTAAGTTGGAGGGGAGAAAGAAGAAGGAAGTGGCGGTTGTGGAGTTGGAGAGCTGGGGAAAAAAGTTGGGGGTAATGCGAAATAAGAATAGGATGAAGGATGAGAGAGTTTTCATCGATTAAGATTTGACAAGAAAGGAAAGGGATGTGCAGAGAATGCTGTACGACAGGTCTATTAGGCAGAGGAGAGAAGGGAGATCGGCGAAGGTAGGATATCGGAAAATAAGAGTAGACGAGAAGATGTGGGTGTGGGACGAGGAGAAAGAGGTGTTGAAGGAAGTGCAGAGGGATTTGTTTCGTAGGAAGTAGGGGGTGGGGGTAATGCAGAGTAGAGGAGTAGTGGAGGTGCTGTACTGGAACGTTGCAGGGGTAAAGAAGAAGGATGAGGAGTTCTGGAGGTATATCCAGGAATTTGATGTTGTGGGACTGGAAGAGACGTGGGTAGAAAGAATGGAATGGGATAGAATAGAGCCAAAGCTGCCAAGGGGGTATAGGTGGAGACTCCAGGAGGCGGTCAGAGTGAAGAAGAAAGGGAGGGCCAGCAGGGGAATTATAACGGGGGTTAGAGATGGATTGGAGGACAAAGTTCATGGAGAGGAAAAGAGGGAGGGAGTGCAAATGAGGGAAGTAAAGATAGGAGAAATAACGTGTAAGTTCGTGACAGTGTACAATCAGGATGGGATAAAAAGAATTAAAGAAAGGGTGGAAGATTTGCTAGGCGAAAGAGAGGAGGGTATGGTGGTACTGGGTGGGTAATTTAATGCGAGGATGGGGAGGGAAGGGAGACTTTAGAGGGAAGGGGAGAGCCTTGAAAGGAATTCGAAGAATAAGATAATAAATAAGGAGGGAAAGATTCTAAGGGACTGGATGGAGGATAGAGGCTGGGCGGTGGCCATTAAGACTGTGGATAGGAGGGGAGGGTGGCGGCAGGCAAGGTGGGGAAGAAGTATCGATAGGGGAGAGGGTGACCTGGACGAGGGAGGCGATCGAGAAGTATCAGGAGCAGTTAGGAAAGGTACGCTTTGAAGGGGAGTCGGTGAAAGAGATATGGGAGGATCTAAAAGAGAAGGTGAATGGGTGTGTGCAAAAGAAGGTATTTAGAAAGAAGAAGAAAGGAATGGTGAAGCCGTGGTGGGATAAGGAATGTAAAAAGATGAAAAGGAAGGTGAAGAGGAAGTACAAGAAGTGGAAAGAGGGTAATGTGAAAAGGGAGGAGTACGTAGAAATGAGAAAGGGGTTTAGATTGATGTATAAAAAGAAAGAACAGGAAAAGGAGAAACATCTGGAAGAGGAGTTAGGAAATGTTAAGACAGAGGGGGACGTCTGAAAGATAATAAATAGGTTTAGGAAGCGTAGTGTGGGGATAAGCGAGAAGATAGGGAGTGAGGAGTGGGGGGAGTTTTATAAAGAATCATTTCAGGGCTCGGATTCAAGGAAGAGGGATGGTGGGAGTAGAAGAACGGGGGAGGCAGAGGTGGAGGAGTTGAATGACGATGAGATAGAGAAGCAGATAAGGAAGTTAAGAAGGTCAAAAGCAGCAGGGCTGTACGGGGTAGAGAACGAAGCATGGCTGTTTAGTACACAAGAGGTTAGAGAGAGGCTGAAGGAGGTAGTGAAGAAAGTATGAAGGGGGGAGGGATTCCCAGGAGGGTGGAGAGAAGGATAAATAGTTCCACTGTATGAGAAAGGAGATAGGGATAGTCAGGAAAATTATAGAGGGATGACGCTAATGAATACGGCGTATAAAGTATACGCAGTGGTGTTGGCGGAGAGGCTACGGAAGGATGTCGAGGGGAAAGGAATATTGCCGGAGACGCAGGCGGACTTTAGGGCTGGCACGAGTACTATCGATAATATCTATGTTCTTGAGCACGTGGTGGATAGAGAATTAGCGAAGAAGGGGTCGAGAGTGTACGCGTTTTTTGTGGATCTCAAAGGTGCGTTTCCTGCGGTGGATAGGGGGAGGTTGTGGGAGACGATGGCGGATAGGGGAGTGGAGAGAGGCCTGATCGAGAGCGTAAGGGAGATATATGAAGAGGCCAAAGATGAGGTAAGAGAAGGAAAGGGGATTTCGGAGGAATTCTGGATGGATAGGGGGTTAAGGCAAGGGTGTCCGCTTAGCCCAACGCTTTTTGCAATTTTAATTGCGGATATAGGAAGTAAGCTGAAGGCCGGGGTGGTAGGAGGAGTCAGGATAGGAGGGGTTAGAATTTGGTCACTAGTGTATGCAGATGACATAGTGTTGCTGGCAAGAAGCGAGGAGGCCTTAAAGGAGATTATGAAGAGGTTGAGAAGATACCTGGATAAGAACAGGTTAGAGCTGAATGCGGAAAAGTCCAAGATAATGGTGTTCAGAAAAGGAGGGGGAAGGGATAAGGGAGGGGAGTGAAAGTGGAAGGGAAAGGCGGTGCAGCAGGTGTAGGAGTTTGTGTACCTGAGCCTCTTATTTCGGAGGAATGGGGAAGTGGATGATCACATAAGAGAGAGAGAGTGATGAGGGCAAATGTGGTGATGAGGAAGGTGTGGGGGTTGGAAAAGAAGTTATTCGCAGATGATTTTGGAAGGAGAATGAAATTGTTTGACTCACTAGTGATGAGTGTGTTATTATATGGAGTAGAGGTGTGTGGGTGGAAAGAAAGTGAAGAGGTAAATGGAACACAGGAGAGGTATGTAAAGTGGACACTGGGGTTGGCAAGGAACACGCTTAATTATATAGTCAGGAGGGAGACGGGGAGAACGAGTGTGGGGATTCTAGCGGGGAGTCGGGCGTGTAAATATGAGGAGAAATTTCTGGAAGAGGGGGGAAGTAAGCTGGTTAGGGAGTGTTGGTGGGAGAAGGAGAACAGGAGAGGGGGTGGGAAGGTAGATTTGGAAAGGGAAAGGTATTTTAGAACGAATGGACCGCAGATGGATGGAGTGAGAAGAATGCACGAGGAAGGAAGGAAGGTTGAGAAAAAAATTGCTTGAGAAAAACGGCATGGAGAGAGAGAATACAGCAGGGGAAGAGAGAATAAGGAAGTCAAGGTTTAACGGGAACTATGCTTGGATTATGCCAAGGGCGAGAGCGCAATATTTATGTGAGAAAGGAGAGAAAGGAAGTCAGGAGCTTATAGCGAGGATGAGATGTGGGTCCATGGAGGGTTTTTAATAGGTTCTGGCTCTCTAGGGAGAAGAGGATGTGTGCACTGTGTGGCAAGGGGGAGGCAAGAGTGGATGGAGCACTGTTTGGAGGACTGCGTAGAGGTGGAAAGGAGTGGGATAAGCATGGAGGTATTGATGCATGAAAGGGAGGACAAAAGGGCAGTAGCATGGGTGAAGGGAGTGTTGGGTAAGATGGAGAAGAAGAGAAGGAAGGAGGAAGAGGAATGGAGAAGCAAAGATTGTAAATAGGAGAGGAAGTAGATATAAGTAATCTGTAAATATTGTAAATAGTAGTTAAGTATTAGGTATTAGCCACGAAAGTAGAGTTTGGCAATGCGAGGCAATGCGGAAAGTAGGGACATGCGAGCGAGGCGAGGCGAAGCGAGGAACGCAAGGCGATAAGAGCGTGCGGTCTTAGATATAAGGTATGGATAGATGTTAGTTTTTTTAAGAGTTAGTTTTAAGGAAATTCTGTAAAAAATGGAAGTGTAAGCAAGTCAATTTTTTAAGGCCAGCAGGCTGAAAAAGAAACTTCTATCTATTCTGATAAATAAGCAAACAAATAAATAAATTTACAAAAAAAATTAATCCAGAAAAAATTACTTAAGATAGGGGGGTTCAAAACTTCTGGACTCTAACGAATGGGGGTACGTGGTTCAAAATGTCATAAAAAAACTTTAGGTAATTTATGCACGGCCCCTTAGGGATGGTCCATAAACTACGTTACCAATATTGGGTTATTTTTCACTCACCGTACCCCGTCTTTGACGACCGTAATCCCTCCTCTTCACCCCGAAAGTAACTTAGTTAATGGTTAAATATGGATTTCGAATTTTTAGCGAAATAGTTAAATTCTCAATCAAAAAGATGAATTTTTAAATAAAAAGATTGATTTTCTACCAAACAGGACGAATTTTAAATAAAATACGTGAATTTTATAACAAATAGTTGAATTTTCAACAAAAAGTGATGAATCTTCAATCAAGATGATTAATTTTCTACCAAGCAATACGATTTTTAAACCAAATAGTACAATTTTAAATTAAAAATGTCAATTTTCCACAAAAAATGGAATTCTTACATTTTCAGTTTAAAAAATAGGAACTTTTAACAAAAGAGTTCAATATTCAACGAAATAGTTGAATTTTCGATCGAAAAGATGATTTTTCAATCAAAAAGATTAATTTTTAATATAATACATGCATTTTCTACCAAAAAGTTGAATTTTCAACCAAAAAGGTAAATTTCAAACCAAATACGTACATTTTCAACCAAGATTATGAATTTTCCACGAAAAAGATTAATGTTCTACAAAAATAATATGAACAAAATACATTAATTTTCAACCAAATTCTTGAATTTTTAAATGAAAAAGATGAATTGTCTACAATACAGTTGAATTCACAAACCAAAAATATGATTTTTCCACAAAAAAGGTAATTTTCTATCAAATAGTTAAATTTTCAAGCAGATAGTTTAATTTTCAATTTAGTAGATGCACTTTCTACCAAAATAGTTCAATTTTCAACGAAAAATATGAATTTTCAATCAAAAAAGTTAGTAATAGATTTTATACTTTCACGATGATTAATTGTAATAAATTTAAATGAGGTTTTTCGGGTTTCAATCGTGTGCAAAACTACGAATCTTGCCGATGTTTCGTGAACATTGCAGTTCACTTCTTCAGGGCTGATCTGCAACTGAAGTTTCAGGTTATGTTGTTCTCATATATATTCCCTACGATGCCTGTGATTGGCCAGAGCGCCCCATGGTGGGGACTGATCGAACTTGATTGGCCAATCAAATCTTTTTAAAAAAACCCAAGAGGACGGAAAGCCAAATCGGATTAGTATTATATCCATTGTCCCTATTGATGTTATAAGGGTTTTTTTAAGATTTCGATTGCTTCTCTATGTTTTCATGGAAAAATATTGTACGTTTTTGCGATGACGGTTGTTTTGTTAAATAAAATGCTATGTCCTGTTTCGATATGATGATCAGCTAGTGCTGATTGGGGAAAATGTTGTAGCCTGACTTTACTCTCACGTTCCTTTACACGTTGGCTCACCGCCCTCCCGGTTTCTAGAATATAGACTTTGCCACAAGAACAAGGGATTTTATATATTCCCGGATCATATGGTTTGGATGTTGTGTTTGTTGAGAATTCTTACTATTTGTTCTGTGATACCTTGAATGTAGGGTAGGATGATGGTCGTTTTTCTCTCTCTTTCTTTAGTAGGTTGTGTTGACTTGTTTTTTTGAGTGTATTTTCTTATTGCTTTATCAATTTGTTTGTTTGTGTAATCATTTTGTATTATGATTTGTTTAACATTTTGTAATTCCTTTTGTAAGTTATCTTTATCTGTTATGGAGACAGCTCTGTTACAAGGGTGTTGATGACCGATTGCTTTTGAGATAAGTGGTGGTGGGAGAAGGCATGTATTTACCTGTTTGTATGGGTGGGTTTTCTGTAAACTTCATGTCCTAATGTATTATCAGATCTTTTGTAAGCTAGTACGTCCAAGAAAGGCGATTTTCCGTTTTGTTCAATTTCCATTTCAATTTGTTAATGTTCAACCAAATAGTTTAAATTTATATTGTTCAATTTACAAGCCAAAAATACGACTTTTCTACAAAACAGTTGAATTTTCAACAATAATGTTATGTTACGACCTATTAGTTGATGAAAAATTATGACTTTATAACAAAAAAGTTGCATTTTCAACAAAATAATGAAATTTTCAACCATATAGTAGTATTTTTAATCAAACGAGATGAATTCTGGATCGAAAATATAATAGAAGACTTTTCAACCAAAAACAAAATGAATCTTTAACCGAAAATAGTTGGATTTTCTCATCAGGTTCTATTAATTGAGTTAGCATTTCAGCGAAAAAACGAGAAAAAGGGAAGTTTCTTGAATTCAGAGGGAAAAAGAAGAATTCCTTGAAAACGGGGAAAAAATTGGAACTAGGTAAAGAGTGTCAAGTGTGAAATATGATAGTGGTTTTCAACCTTCGTAAGTTATTATTGAGCTACCGCTTCCGGACCATCTTTCGCAAAATTCGCAAACTTTGTTCAAATTTATCATTAGGAAACTTGATAAATTTAATCTAAATTCGTAATGTTACTTCCAATGATCTGCCCCCCCCACTCCCCATCCTCTCACTGTCACCAACCATAGTTTCTAGAGACCCCTTCCCCCTTAAAATTGGTAACGTAGTTTATGTACGGTCCCTTACATGCGTTACAAGTTGAGAAAACGATGCAATGATTGGTAATGTGGTTTTGATCGAAAATACTGAAATCGAAAATGCTGCATTGAAAGGAGGGATAAGAAAAAGGATCTGCGGGTTGTAGGATAGGAAAATAAAGGTGATAAGGGAGGATACGGTGTAGAAGGGAGCAAACACGCCTCTGGCCGATATCTCGGAGGGCGGAATGAATGAGAGTGTCAAGCGCATTGCCGCATAAATATGACTTATGGCTGCGAGCGCGGCGCCGTGAACGTCGTAAGAGAGCCTCTCGGGTTGGTACAAACCAATCCTACCTGCATCCTTGTCGCGAACATACGTTTCAGTAAATGCTCTCAGTTCCGTAAATTCCTCGACGACAAACGCCCATATCTCTGTACGGGATCATATGGATTCATGGAGACGAGGTTGCACATGGATTACGGATCTGCAAGTGATTGATTTCTGAATCTCAATGCATTTTCCCAGGACAATGCTTCTCGTGAATCATTCTCCAGTCCACAAGACAAAATTCCAATCACAACCATAATTGATAATTCAAACTGATAATCTGATCAACAATCGAGATTTGATGTACCCAACCGTGATCAATAAATTGAGGCATTAAGGGGCCGTGCATAAAGTACGTAAAGTTTTCTTCTGAAATGTTGAACCAGGTGCCCTCCTTTGCTACGGTCCGTAAATTTTGACCCCTTCCCCTATCTTACGTGATTTTTGCTAGATAGATTTTTTTCGTGAATTCATTTAGAAGCAACCCAAAAATGACGTAAAAGATTTGTGGATTAAGTGGGTTTGGTAAAAACCTCACTGTTTCTTATGAATTAACAAAGTAGTTTAACTTTCAACCAAGTGATTGCATTTCTTTGTTTATTTTTTTTAGGAAAACGTAAGTTCTATCAGTGTAATTTCATTCAATGCTGGCAGTATAGAAAATATTTTAGTACATTTCAAGCTATAATACTACAGAGTCACTGTAAATTTTTCGGTTAATTTGTTCAATAAAAGAACAAGTAGAGAAATACTGTCATCAAACAGCACGGCTACCATTTATTCTAAAGATTGAATTATTTTCTCCATAAAAGATGAAGGGTAATCATTTCAAGACCGTGTTTTAAACTGGAAAAGAATCGTACACTGCGTGCTTTGACCTAAAAAGTGCAAGAGCAAGAAGGGTTTTTATGTCGGCATTAAATGTAGAAACGGAACTATTTCATTCCTCGTATGTATTTTTCTTACGCGAATCGTAAACTCTTCGAAAAATTGTGAAAGAATTCCATAGTTTCGCAGCATTTTACTGCTTTCATAAATTATAGAACAGTTTTTCAAAGTTTATAGTGAAACTGTCAGGGGCGTTGGAAATTGAAATAAATTAACACATTGTTAGTGGACGGATAATAGCTTTTGGTGTTTGTTCTCGCCTTAAAAGGCAGAAGTTGTAGGTAGGTAGTCGACCCATATTGGACAGAAATCCCCTGTTTATTAAGTGTCACGGCAGAGACACTTGAAATGTGAAAGTAAAAAAGTTTCCTTCATCTTTCAATCGCAATTCTTCTTCGCATCTTATATTCGTTCGTTGCCACTTAAGAAGTCTGATCCGCCAGACGTCTCTTATTTCCACGAGCTTTGAGAACTCGAGTCGACTGGGTGAAAGTCACTCCTGCGACTTCTTTTCGAAACAGGTAGTCCTCAGGAACTCAAGACGATTAAAGGATTTTCAGAAGGAACACTAAACTTTTCTGCACGTTCTCGCATAATCGTGGTTTATCGTTTTTATCCTTCACAATACTCCTACCATGAAAGGTAACTTATTCATCTTCCACTAAACAGTAGACCTGTTTCAAGGAGCGGCAGATTTAAATTGATTTGTACTATTTGACGGACCCTTTGCGGATTTGACGGACTTTTACTACTTGATACCTTTTAAACCGACTTAAAATGACTTATGCTATTTGAAACACGTTACGGCTGCCAAATAGTTAAATTTTTATCTTAAAAATATATTTTTTTAACAAAAAGTAGAATCGTCAAATTTTTAGCATAAAAAATTAATTTGAAACAAAAAAACGAATTTTCATTCAGTTGAATTCAATCAAAAAGATGAATTTTTAAATTGTAAGTTATAAATTTCCAACCAAAAATGGAATAGTCACATTTTCAGATAAAAAACTATATATTTTTACCAAAAAGTTTATTTTTGAAAATAAAAAAAGTTTTAAGGAGGTAGTTCAACTTTTAGTCGAGTAGTTGAATTTTTAACCACAAAAGGGTAAATTTCTAACCAAATTGTTACATTTTGAAAGAAAAGGATTGAGTTCCCACCAAGAAGATCAATGCTTGACCAAAAAAGATGAAATAAAAAAAAATACATCACTTTTAAAAAAAATTGTGTTAAATCTTCAAGTCAAAAAGACGATTAATCTACAAAACAGTTGAATTTTCAACCCAAAAATATGACTTTTCAATAGAAAAAGTTGAATTTTAATCAAATAAATTAATTTTTGAACAAATTGTTGAATTTTCAAGCCAAAAGAAGAGTTTTCTACTAAACAGATCAATTTTTAACCCGAAAATATTAATTTAAACCAAAAGAGATTTTAAGTTGAAATAAAAAATAGTTGAATTCAAGCAGAAAAGACGAATTTTCAAGAAAAGATTTCAACATTACCATAAATTGACTTTTTAACAGAATAGTTGCGTTTTCAATAACATAATTAAATTTTCAACCAAATAGTAAAAATTTTAATCAAGCGAGATAAATTCCGAACCAAAAATATAACGTAGATTTTTCATCCAAAAGTAGTTAGATTTCGTTATTGGGTTATATTAAAAATTGTTTAGAAAGGGGGAAAAAGGGGAATAAAGGGATGTGAAAGTTATTTTCAAACTTATAAAGTTATTATTGAGCTGTACCATTGCAGGGCGTGACCCCCTCCCCGACAATTTGGTAACGTAGTTTATGGACGGCCGCTCAGTCAATTTCAAGAGAAGGCTGACCAAAATTGACATATACTACTTGTATTCCGTGTATAGTTGAGCCAATTAAAATTAATAAAAAGTCAACTAGTTTCGGTACAGCGGTACCAAGCAGAATTGTAGTATCCCGTGTCTCAACTCTCCCTTGAGGATCTCTAGTTTGCCGTAAGGATACGTTAAGGAGTATAAGTCAAGTTGGGTCAGCCATATCTTAAAACTGATCCGTTGTAAATGACTTCTATCACTTGACGGTCCCTGATGATCAATTTAATATAACTTGTACTACTTGAAATCCCCTGTGCTGATTTAAACGACTTATCCTACTTAACCACCCTTCTTTTGACTTAACACGATTTATGCTACTCGCATACGTATGTGACACTACCCGATTCGGGTGGTGTTTCTAGGTGGATAGTTTCTTGTAGTAAATAACTACAAGTGTGGGCTCACCACACCCACGATGTGCCAACAGCACTCAGTTTTCTCGAATGGTGACCCATCCAAGTACTAACCGCGCCCAACGCTGCTTAACTTCAGTGATCTGACGAGAACTGGTTTTTTCAGCGTGGTATGGC
>CAKNYM010053900.1:557438-605074 GCA_932195095.1 Andricus curvator | reverse complement strand
TCGGGTAGTGTTTCTAGGTTTTTCTTGTAGTTATAAATAACTACAAGTGTGGGCTCACCACACCCACGATGTGCCAACAGCACTCATGTCAGTATTCTTGAATGGTCACCCATCCAAGTACTAACCGCGTCCAACGCTGCTTAGCTTCAGTGATCTGACAAGAACTGGGTTTTTCAGCGTGGTATGGCCGTTGGCCATATAAATAAATGTAATGTAATAATAAATAATAAGTGATATATTCTTTATGTTGTAAAAAAATAAATAACTAATTTTTTTGTCATTTCAAATTATCTGGTTATCACACTAACCCTATTATCATACTTAGCCGTAGTGCAAAAAGCCATTTGGCATATTTTTTTCAACATTTTGAACATATGAACATTTTTTGAAGCAGTACACTCAGAAAAATGTTTGTTTGAATGAAACAAATTCTTTCTTTGATATAGGGTCAAACAAATATTTGATTGATTGAAGCAAATATTTGTTTCATTTAAACAAAAGTGATTTGATTTAAACACACCATTGCTCGATTCAAACAAATTTTATTTGAATCAAACAAATTCTAGCATTGATATAGGGTCAAACAAACGTTTGTTCGATTTGAACAAACATTTTTCTGAGTGTATGTGTATGAAAGTTAGAAAAGAAATAACAAATTTTAATATTAGCAATTGCTTTTATTTCTAAGGCTACTTAAAATCGAGAGATATTATGAAATGTCCCTTTATTTCTGCCCATAAACTACTTTTACTACTTCACACCACTTTGGCTGGCTTTAAATTACTTGAACCTTTCATGAGATTGATTCGTTTTCTAGAAATATTGATCTTCCTTCTTATTCTTATGACTTTTTATGGCTGATTTAGAATAACTTGTACGGCTTGAGATTCCTTATACTGAACTAAAATGATTTTTATTACTTGAAAATTTGTATGCCTGTCTACATACATCATATACTACTTGTCACCCTTACGTCTGATTTTGTACTAATTATACTACTTGAAACCTCGTGTATCGCAATAATCAAGTACAGATAAAAATAAATAAATTTTTCGTAATAGCAAATGTTGAGAGATTTCTTCTAAAAATGGTTACCACCTTTGAGAGAGTTGAAAAAATGTGGGCTGGATAAATTCCTAATATTTTAGGTCCAAGTCAAATTCTTTAGGTTGAAAAACGAGTCGCTGGGGCAGTTTTAAAGTTGGAACTTCGAGAAGCCGCGTTTCGAGAAAGCCGCATCTAAATTTTGCGAGTGTTATAAGCGACGGTGTTTTTCTTTTTCTTCTAACATGAAATATACCCATTACCGTTTGCTTGCGGGCCATGAGTGCAGTAGGAATAGATTTAGTACAGGCTCTAGAATCATCCTCTCCTCAAATCCTCAAATGATAATTTTGACCCTTAATTGAAAAAATGCGAATATCTCCTAAACTAGAACCGGCCATAAGGGCCCTTTTCATGCGGACGCTCAAAAATAATAATTGCTGCCTTTTATCAGACAATCCCCTTAATATTTCCTTCTTTACCATATTCCTTTGATGCTTAAGACAATTTTCATGTTTTGAACTTTTTGCATTGCTATAAATAGAACCCAAGTTATAATCCCGAAATAATTTAATGGTGGGGTTTTTTAGTACTATACGAACACTCTTTAGCATAAATCCTGTCAATATTAAAATTAGTTTTTTATTTTTAATTAATATCAAGTTGAATCTTTTATGAAATTTGAGAAAACAAGTTCTAGCCTACGTATAATTGGAAATATAAAAGGAATGTTTTTGTTCTCAGAGATTCCGTAATTGCCTCTGTATTTTAAAGTAAGTACACGTATTTCTTAGGTGAACTCGGCAAGAAAAGCGATTAGATCCTCGCCTTTCTTTCTTCTAAACAACTGGGGTTTTATAGCCCGAAGTAAGTTGGCTTCGCAAGGTTTTTTATGCAAATCGTTGGGATCTGACTCACACGAAATAAAAGAGTGGGAGATAAACAGCCCGGGGCTTACGCGCGGGCCAAATGCGAGAATAAAAGTCGTTAGCACTGATGAATGGGAGCTCGATTTACTGCCGATTCCCTTTCCATTAGAATCTTTTTTTTTGCACGAATCATGCTATCCTCCTGATTTGTAAAAAAGGAAATCTTTTTCTATTTTATATCATAAAAGATCCTCTTCTATTCCGATCAAAAGCTATAGAAGCATACCAGCAATTTCTTAGAGTTGAGCCTTAATGTTCTGGCTTCTGGGCAATGAATGCCAATGATAAAGTATAAAGAGTTATATCTTGCATTCATAATTCTTTTCAATAATTCTTAACCCATTTTCTATTTCAGATAACTCTCCTTAGTTTGCAAATTTATAAATTTTCATACGAGAGAATGTTGAGACATTGTAATGTTTATCTGAGAGTGCATATTTCCATTGACAAAGATAAGAAACATAGTAAGAAAAGATTCTACCCAGTACCCACATCCACACAGTATGCAAAGTTAAAGGTATTTCCCAGCGGATAAGCGAGGTCGTGTCTCGTGAAAATTTGTATGCCAGCTTTCCCATCAACTTCAAACAAAATAAAGAGAGCGCATAACCATCATAACGAACGATTTCACATTCTCGGTCACTCGCGTACGTCACTGAAACAAAAACCATTACCTAATCGTTTAAATTTTTTAAGGTTACAGGGTTAGTAAAGTTAAGCACTAAAATATTTTATTATTCTTCATTTATCCTCTATTGAGAGTTCAAATAATATGTATTTTTAAAGTTTTAGTTGATATAATGTATATAATTTTAAATTAAGATGTTTGAATTTGAATGGTGTAAAGTTAGATGCATGTCCAAGTCTTGAAACATAAAATTTTTAATTCTTAAAAATCAAACAAATTGAGCAATTCTTAATGTCCTGAAAATTTATATATTTTTCTATGACATCGTATAAACTAGAACAATTCCAATTTAAACAAATTTAGAAGTTAATAATTTTTACCTTGAAGCAATCGCGATTGAAAAACTTCTAACATAAGGCGTTCTTATTTGTATTAGTTTTCAAATTGAATGCGGTCACTCGTTCATAATAATATAATTTCAAATAGAAGAATTAAAATAGAATTGAAACAAATAGAATTTCTTTAAGTTTTGAAAATTTGTTTCAAAATTGAAAAAGTCTAAAATTGTCTTTCTAAAATTGAAAAACTCCGATTTAAAAATATGTTGCTTTTGTTTATATCAAACAGCACTAGAAATTTTTTATTGTTTGAAACTTGTATGATATGTAGAAACTTCGAATTGCAAAATTTTCTAATATCAAGCGTTGATTTTCTTATTAAGGATCTTACAAGGAATATAAATAATTAATTTAGGTTTTCACCCTTTTTCACGGTGAATGTTCATATCCTAATAGTTTGCTTCTACCATTTAGAACGCTATTAATCTTTGGAATTGCAAATAATAATCTTTGTACATTTCAGTAAATGATTTTTTTCGGGGTACCCTAATTTCAACTTTTCCGAATTATCGTTTCAGCTTATTAACATTTTTCCGAATTATAATTTAGCTTGGTTTTAATTTGTCTGAATTACTATTTAACATAATTCTAATTGTTTCGAATTACCATTTGGCCAAATTTGTATCTTTCCGAATTATCATTTGTCCTCATTTCTATTTTTCCGAATTAGCATTTACCCTAATTTTCCTTTATCGCAATTGACATTTATCATAATTTTTAATCTTACGAATAAAATTCATTGATCCATAAATGAATGTTAAATCATGCGGCTATTCGCTAGAATACAAATTATGATAAATGTCCAGATTTCGCATTCTTTCTCCCATTCCACTCGTTTACCCTTTTTTGAAGAACTTCTCTTTTTATTCCACTTGAAAGACAAATCCCCTTTTTCTCGCCTTTTCGCTCATATGTAAGTAAGTAAGTATACCGTTAAGCCATTTCCCTTTCAGGGTAGGCGTGACACTACCCGATTCGCTCATATGTAAACTGAATTAATCCAACCCAATATAAATATCCAACTATTTTTGGTTGAAAGTTAATTCTATTTTATTTAGAAGTCTACTACTAGATTTTTGGTTCATGATTCACCTTTTTGTTAAAATGTCTACTATATGGTTGAAAATTTCGTTATTTTGTTGAAAATTCAACTTTTTTAAATTAAAAAGTCATCTTTTTGGGTAAAAAATTCAACTATTTTGGTAAACATACGTCTTTCTTCATTCATCCTCAAAATTAATTCTTTAATTAATTCTGCTTTTAGTTGACATTCAATATTTTTAATTGAAAATTTCACTAGTTGGTTGAAAATTCGTCTTTTCAGATTATAAATTCAACTACTTGGTGAACAATTAAACTTTTTATTGAAAATTTAATCATTTTGTTTGAAATTCAACTATTTTGTTGAAAGTGCAGTATATTTCTACTTGTAATCTTAGGCTAAATCATAATACAGAAAAATAAAAATAAGGTGAAATGGTAATTCGAAAAAATAAAAATTTGGGTAAGTTGCCAGTCAGTCAAATGATTTTTGGAGAAATAAAAATGGGTGAAAGTAGAATTTCGGGACTATTGATGTGCCTCATATGAAGTATTAGAGTTTTTCATTGCAGCGTTTCCTTATTTTCATGCTTGATTTATTTCATGCAGGGGTGTTTTAAGAGGGCAGTGCCGGCGTACCTTTGAAGAAAGACTCTATCTACGTTTTGCCGTAAAGGTCACCTTTGCGTTGCGGTGTAGATCTAAACAGGCCTTACGGCAAAATTTTGATAGAGCCTTTCTTCAAAGGTACGGCAGAGTAATGACTGCGACCTTCTTTTAAGCGTATTTTTATGTTCTATTCAAGGTTTTAATTAGGCGTGACATAAAATATCAGGATTTCGAATTACAGTGTTGCTAAGACTGAGGGGAAAAATCATTTTCTCTAGAAGTGTTTTGATCGCGCAATAATGTTTTATTCAATTCACAGGGATTACAGTCTTTCCCCTATTCCTATGCGTTTTCCCTTTTTTAAATTCGCTCTTTTCCTTTATTCTCGAAAAGCTTCACCTTCATCCCCTTTTCTCTTCAAATATATGATACTTAAGAATATAATTATATATAAACACTCTTAAAAAAAGATGAATAAAATATTTGTGAAATATAAAATATTTTAGGCGTCCAATCTTCAACTATTTCAAATTTGAGAAACTATTATTAATTATGAAAACGGTTTTAAACATATACAGATTGTTTCTTTAACACATTTTTCTTGTCAGACTGATATCTCCGTGAATAAATTTCTAACCTAAGTACAGGGTGTCCCAAGATGAACTCACCTATTCTAGTTGATAGTTGATAGTTGTAATGTAGGCGGGGGGGCCCGGGAGGTCCCACCCCTGGCGCTCAAGCTATAAAGCCTATTGTGCCATACCCGTGTTTATTCTCAAGGCAGTACTACGAATCCGGCCATCCTTCGCCGAGTGTTTTTGGATCTCGGTGGGTTTTCGTTGTTATCAACGTTCTGAGATTATACCTCTCAGGTGCCAGGCATACCTATCGCACAGTAAATGACGTCCTCCTTTGTTTGATCAGGCAAAGTGATCCTCACCCACTCTGCCATTCGGCAGCCTCCCTAGCAGGCTAGGGTGTACGGAGCGATCCCTCTGAGGTCATCAGGTAGATGCACAGATTCGAAGCACTGACCTGGTGTGTTATGTAAGTGTATGTGTGTGTGTTCATTACTCGAAATCGGCCAGCGACCATCGAGCGTGGTGCCTCCTATAGGAGTCCCCAAACGCAAGAAGAACGCTGACTCATTTTCGAGTCTTCACAGAATCGGCTTCGACCTCCAAGGCTAGTCCCCTCGACATGGAGCCCCACCTTGGTACGATACCAGCTTTTTCTGAGGGGACCTACAGTTTAAGGTGGGTTCCGAACCACCGAAGCCCCGGTAGAAGTACATAGAAAAATTTCCATTGGTACCGGCTCAGGGATCGAACCCCAGTCCTCCTGCACGGAAGCCTGGCGCGCTATCGTCTGAGCCACCGAGGCTCTTTCACCTATTCTAATCCTCATAACATTGTTCCTAGAGGTTGCAATGGTCTAATTCACAGCCCGTTGGAAAGGTTAGTCTTGGAAGATTTTTGCCATTGTGTAGTACACGCCATATTAACGCGCTCAAATGATCAAAATGTATATTCAAAATAATTACTCAGTCGTGGCAACTCAGCGTGCGTTTAAAAAGAATATGCCTATTCTGACAATTTTAGCGCGTTTGACTGGTGTGTACTACACCATGTCGAAAATCTCCCAAGACTAACCTTTCTCACGGGCTGTGAGTCGGACCGATGCGACCCCTATAAAAAAAGTTATGAGGCATTCAAATAGGTGAGTTCATCTTGGGACACCCTGTACATATATCCATTTTTTCAATACTTTAATGGTCAAAAATAATTGAAAAATCATTTAATATTACTTGAAGATACAAAATTTCTTGTAAAAATATAGTGTCTTCTTATTTCGTTGTGAAAATTAACATTTAATCACTCGATTGGATTTTATATATCTCAGTGAATAGATTTCCATTGACCTAAGTACATCCAATTTTTAAAAATAAATTCTTCATTAGGCAAAAATAATTAAAAAATCATTCAAGATTATTTTAAAATATACAATTTCTTTCCAAAATATTGTTCCTTATTTTCTACGTGTAAATATTAATGTTTCATCTTTCCCTTATTTGCCCCCTTTTTCGTCTTAAAATTACCGCATATCCCATTTTTTGGGATCCTTTTGCGCTGTACTCCCTGAATTCACAATCGTTTGTAGTTTAAAACTATAAAATAATAAGAACTTAAATTATAATTTATGTCAGTCTCAGGGGTGTTTTTTGCATGTATAGCTGTAGAGGTAGTTTATGGGTAGGAAAACTTTCAAAAGATTTTCTTTCGGTTTTAAAAATTATTATGATACAAGCGTAGAAGTTCAAATTATGTAATAAAAATACTAATTAGAATGTCTGAAATACATTTTTGAAGTACCTGTGTACATGAGATTGCAGTCCCATAATGAGAAGCAAGGAAAAAATAAGTTTTATTTGAAGGAATGCGTTTTGAGTGTTAAACGTGGTGGAGGTCTTATAATTGTGATAAGTAACATTATAATAACGACCATCCCGCACACCTAGGGAGCTGGAATTTAAAATCGGGCTAGGGAGAGTAGGAAAAGGGATGAGGTTTGGAAGTACCAAGCATAAGTGCTTCATCGCGCAGCGTACTGAGTTATACCATCATAAATCCAGCACGATCTCGTTAGATCCCGGCAGATTATGCAAAATTAAAATTCCATCAAAACATTTTTATTTGTCACGCGACGTTCGTGCCCTCACGTATACATAACTCAACGAGACAGTGAAGTGGTTAAGGGGGTATGCGGTTTCGCAATTAATATAACGACCTCACCAACTCGTAATCACCAAAAGCCTAAATGAATCTTGCTATTCCTACATGTTAATAACGTTATAAGTTCTATATTTCTATACAGAATGTACACGAATTCCGCTGCATAAACTCACATCGATCCTTCATTACCATAATTTTTTATACATTTTTAAGGGCAATTTACAAACTATATACATATTTAAATATTTATATTAAGAGAAACCAGTTTACATTGGTCTTGATGAATTAATTACGGACTGGCGTGTGGAAGCGAGGGAAAAACGCATTGTCACTTTAAAGTAAATTAAATAAAAATGCTAATTTAATCTTATGTAGCCATAATACTATCAGTTACAACCTGCGAGTCAATTTGTACATGTCACTTTTATTATGAAAAGAAATTTAGATACCTTTGCAAACTTAGTCCTGATGTAGGCTACGGAAGCAACGACCACGATCGTTCTCGGAAAGATCTAACCTGATGTAAATAGAGGTATATGTATTCGACTTGACACTGTATTATAATTCCTTGTTTGAATTGAGAACACTTTGCAGGAGATTGTGAACTTCGACATTAGAATTTTCAACTTGTATCCTAATTCGACTTCTTTACTAATTCTCCCAGTGAGAGACAAAATCAGACTGAAAGACAGAGGTTAGAAACCAGAGCCAGAAATAGTATTAATTTAAAAAAAGGAGCGCGTTGAACTTGGTCTCAGAAAATTGCCATGAGTCTCCCGCACGAAAGTCGAAACTCAACTGAAAAAATAAAACCCGACACCGCCCAGCCGACCGAGCAAGCCACCATACTAGCACCACTATCGCGCGGAACAATAGCGTCAGGGAAAAACTCACAACATTCACCAACCTTATTAGGAATAGTAATCATTTCTCAATTATAAAACTTAGTTTAGATTCAACTAAATCAAATTGAATAAGATAAAGAAACTATGAACAATTGGTCTGCATTCATTCATAAAGAAAACCAATTTCTATACTGCGCTTTAATATAGGAAATTAATAATCGCTTACCGAACTTAGCTATTTTGGATTCAAAATTTAATTAATTTGCAATTGTAAATAAAATTTTGTACGCGAATACGTCCGCCATGTAGCCGGTTAAATTCCCGAAATTTTAAGCGCAGGGAAACCCTTTAGGTTGATGTACGGGTCGCCAGCGCATATTTGAAGTTCGAATTTCGAAAAACAGCTTTTCGAGAAAAACGTATCTAAAGTTGGCGTGTGTCATAAGCGCACGTGTGATACTTTTTATTCTAACATGGAAAATACCCACTCCCGATTGCTTTCGGGACATGACTATAGCGCCAATAGATTCAGTATAGGTCCCACTATCATTTTCCATTCAAACTCTAAAATAATAATTTTGACCTTGCGAAAATCATATGAACTAGAACCGGTCATAGGGGCCCTTTTCATGCAGACGCCCACATACAGGATTCTGATATATGGACATCTTGACTGTGTCAAATTCGCGCCTTTAATAAGGCTTTATTAAATAATAATGAAAACAGAATATAGGATTTCAATATTTATTCTGAGAAACAGGAAGGTTATTATTATATTTTCTCTCATCGGATAACTGATTTTGTTTTTATTAATTTTCTTTACAGGTTTCGATATTTGTCAACTGGTGGATAAACAACTGGTTGTTGAAAAGATGTTAATAATTCTATAGCTATTATTAATTTTTAAAATATAAATATGCATATTATAATTTAAGACATTAAGGAGGGAAAATACTTAAACTACCGTTAAGAATAAAAAACATACTACAGTCGAACTTGGATAAGAAGACACTGCATTGGAACCTTCCGAGAAAAAACGGGGAGGTTTTGTCTTTAGTAGCGTTTATGTTCGGAGGGCCTAGATTTGAGCCGAAGGTCAGAACCAAAACCTGGCTCAAATCCAAGTTCGACTGTAAATTTATTTTTTAATGTATTGCATTGAGTTTAATTGAGTTAAATAAACCCAATTCATTTGGTTACCCACACAATTAGTAAAAATTAGATTATTATCAAAATATGTAAAACTTTACCAAAGACTTGATCGTATATTACTCAACATGAGTATACTATATCTGTTATTAAACGATTGAGCATAATTTCTATTAATAACCTTTTATTACGGGTTCGTCTATAACGCTGTTAACGTCTATAACGTCTGTAATGCTTTCTTTGACGATTTTATAAACCTCCCCCACCTTTAAATGCTGCCGTAATAATAGGCTATTGTTACGTCACTTTTATTGATCTAATTTTTCACTATAAATACCACGTTTTTACTGTACCAAGAAAAATAACTCTATATGAGTTGTGGTACCTCATGAGAATAACCCGAGTGGTTTCTTTTCAAATTTTTTTAATATCACTTTTAGTCACCAGATAGGCGTTGAAAGTTTAAAAAATTTTAAATTAAAAAATAATTGCTTGTAGTTGTAAAAATTATTGTGAATCTTTCATGGGTAGAAATTTCGATAAGAAATCATAATATAAAATCATATTTTAGAAAGGATAATTTTTACAAGTTAGAATTTTTTGGAATACTAACAAAAATGATTATATTTTTTTGGATTTCGTTGAAGGAACACCTATTGCAAATTAAAAAAAAATCTACATAATCTTTTCTCGTTTTGTTTCGAGAGATTTATTTTTACTTTTCTTAATTTTGAATTCAACTATACAATTTTTAGTGATGTTAATTTTGCATCTTTCGTCTTTTTTATAGCGACTAAGTTAAAACAATTTTCACGTTCAAAAAAATAGTGGTATGCTTCTTCCATTCAAACAGAAACTATGGAAAAATGTTTAATATTTGAAACTTAAAAAAAGTTTTTAATAGGATACCACATTTTGGTAGGATACCACAACTTTTACACATACCCCGAAAACATATTTCAAAAAATAATTTCTTTATTAGGCCCTACCCTCTTATATTATTTTACTACTGACAAGAATAGCACGCAAGGGACGTTTGTTACGTGTTTCTTAATTTGATTGCCTAATTGTTAAATTAAAATATATGCTTGAATTTAAAGTACTATAAAATATAATTATTAATCATAAACTGAAATAGCTGCATCTGCTTTCATACAATTTTAAAGATGTTTGCAATTGAAAATTCGCACACTTGTTTTACTTTAAATGTGCATGGTTTGAAAATCATGAAATTTTAAAAATATTTTTTAAACATGTCTTTTTTGAAGATTTAAAACTGAAGATTCTTCAATTCTGAATCTTCCAAACTGAAATAATTTAAAATGAAAATCATTAAAATTACATCATTTATAATTGGGTAAAACTTTGAACTTGCATAATCTTTAATTGTAAAGTTTCAAAATAAGTTTATTTTCAATTTTAAATATTCACAATTCAAAGTTGTACAATTTTCAAGATTTAGAATGGAAATCTCTCAAACTTTAAAGATGTATGAACAAAAATTTGGAAATTTTATTGATTTTGAAGATTTTTTGTTTTGAAACTTTTTTTGGTGAAAATGGCGAAAATGCCTAGTTTCGTTTCGGCTTGCGCGGTATTAATTTGGTCACTGTCGTTATAAACTATGGTATGGGTCGCTGTATTGTGGCTTCAATTATTTTGACCACGTTGAAATGTGTTTTAAGGTCGTAGGTTCTGAAATGTGAAGGAGCACTTTACTTAATGACATATTGAAAAGTTTGGCATGAAATCTACCCTGCATAGGTGATTCCGTGTATAAAAACATTGGCCTAACCAGGTGATCTCGCTTCCGAGCTTCTCTGGAGGACGAGAGAGAGAGATAGATCATGTGCGATAAGATTGAGAAAACTTAGAAGCGAAGCGTTTGTTGTGTGTTGTGCTTCCAGAGCAGGCTCTCCTGCTGATTTAATACAAAGTCAAAATGACGAGACGGTGGATTATGTGACTATTAGAGGTCTGCTCCATTCCAAGTATGCGAATTTTGAACTGAAAATGGCTGGAGTCATTGTCGGTATGATAGAAGTCAAGAATTCGATAGAGATATTGAAAACAGACTAAAATTCTATCGTGGGTCGGGTTTGCGAAGTAGAGTCAACAATCTCCACTTTGAAGGAAAAAGTTGATCAAGTTGAAATATTAGTCAACGAAAAACAAGCAGATTCCTCACACTTTGGCACCGCCCCGTTGATATCAACTTGGTTGAGCAGAGCATGGCTGAAATGGAGGATAGAAACAGTCGTAAAAATAAATTCATGATCTTTGGATTGAAAGAAATTTCAGAAGCTGGTAGTGCAGTCCAAACAAAGACAAGTGACTCTGAGATGCTCACTAATTTAATCCCATGTATCGGCTCTACTGTCAAGATTGATGAAGTCAGTTTTTATAGAGTTGGTAAATCTATGCAGAATCAGCCGAACCCAAGACCTGTCGAAAGATGGCACTACCATCAGAATATCTGGCGAGGAAATTCCTGAGAGCATTCTCGATATCAGTCAAGGACAAAAAGAATCAAATGATTCTAAAAGGCATGAGGATAACTCTCGACCGAACAACTGCACAGAAAGTGGAACTTCGACAACTAGCTCTGAAAATCAAGGATCGGACGTTGAAAGGAGAAATGAATCTACGGATAGCATATCGACAAGGAACTCCAGTAAAAGTGAAGCAAGCTGTCAAGAGATCAACTCCCCAGGAAGAAAAAGAAACAACAATTGGAAGCTGAGTATCTATTACCAGAATTTTAGGGTTTGAATACGAAGACTGAACAAGTCAGGTTATATTCATTGACAAATAATTATGACCTATTTATACTCACTGAAGCATGGTTAAATTCAAATGTAATTTCGACTGTGCTTTTTGATAGGAACAATTATATCTGCTTCCGTGATGATAGGGAAGGCATAAAAAAGGATGGGGACTCACTAATAGCAATAAACGCTGATTTAAAATGTATTTAATTAAATTTAGATGTTATTAAATGCTCCTGTCTCAATATTAATATGGTTGCAGTTAAGGTTTCAGCGGGAACATTCTCTGTCAATGTACTTGCGGTTTATATTCCACCTTACATAACTTCGGAAGAATTTGCTTCATTTCCTAATACATAACCCAACATAACAATGTATCTAATAAAAATAATAGATGCTTGGCCCTAGTTTTAGGAACGACATTTCTACTGTAGAACCTTATAGTTTAACTATGGTACCAGAAGATGATCATCACCCCACGCTCCATATCTCAATGCATTGTACCGACACTGATAAAAATAATAATTTTTAGTTGACAAACTATTACACGAAATTGATAATTTTATTCCATGGTTTAAACGTGAAAAATCAAAACACCAGTTTCCTACTTGGTTCTCTAAAGAATGAAGACATTGCTAAGAAACAAGTTTAGTAAAGACGTATTTGATGTCACTTTAATTCAAGAAATTAATCTAACAATAAAAAGAATAACTTCTACTGATCTGAGCAAATATATATCACATGCTGGGGACACTTTAAAACAGGTTCCCTTCGAAAGTGTGGAACATAACCTCGATACTAAAAAATGTATCACGTATACCTAGCATTATTGAATTTAATGACACAGAAATTAGTAAAAAAAATGAGGTTGTACAGGCTTTCACGAATTACTTTGATAGTGTTTTTGATCACGATGTATCGGTTTTTGATAATAACGGTTGTGGTACGGGATGTGGCATACTATTTGGTAGCTATGTACAGATTAATTCGGCTCAAGTTAAAGGTCTGTTCACAGACACAATTTTATATTAAAGCCTCGAACATAAACTTATTATATCACTCACCGGTGTATGGAATGTGCTTAAGAATGAAAGATTTCTGTATAAGTCGCAGGGAAACTTTCGATTTGTTTAATGCTACGTTCGTAAGATTTTGTACACTAGTTAAAAAATTTGTACTGAGTAGTAGGTAGTTATGAGGGCGGAGTGAAAATGGTCAAATTAGTCAAATCGTTCGAGCTGAGCGAAAAAATTTTTTGGGTTGACATCCGAAAAACGTAAAAAAAATTTTGAAATCGGTTAATATCTTCTGTTCTCTTTTTTGATTGGAAAATTCAAAAAAATGTTTTATTAGTCTTAGAAAGTCGTCAAACTCGCTCAAAAAACGTAAAATTCACAATTGAATTAAACAAAAAATTCTTTTATTTTTTAATTTATATTTTTTTATTATTATTCACTAGCAAAAACTGTACATAGAAAAAAATCGCCATAATTTTCGAAGCAATAGCGAAATTTTTTTGAATTTTCAAATCAAAAAAGAGAACAGAAGATATTAACCGATTTCAGAATTTTTTATTTTTATTTTTTTCGGATGTCAACCCACACGTTTTTTTCGCCCAGCCCAAAAGATTAATTTGAACATTTTCGCTCCGCCCTAGACTAGTTATGCTGAGTATGCTGTGACTTTGAATCTGTCCTTTATGTATTAGCAATAGTAAACTCTGTAATTGGCATTTGTTCAAAAGTCAAGTTTTCAATTCTAAATCGTCTAAATTGAAAAAATTTCGAATGTAAATCATTAAAATTACAGAATTTAAAAGTATGAAACATCAAATTTTTATAATTTTTAATTGTAAAGTTTCTAAATTGAGAAGTCATCTATTCTGAACATTTATCATTCAGAGTTCTAACATTTTCAAGAGTTATAATTAAAACTTCTTGAATTCTGAAGATACGGAATATGCAAACTATTTAATTCTCAAGGTTTATATATTAAATATATGTAATTTTGAACGTTTTTTTAATAGATCAATTATGAAGATTTGCAATTGAAAATTCTTTAACTCTTAGGATTAAAATTCTTAAATTATAAAGACTTACAATTGAAGACTCAATAATTTGGAATGCTTATCGTTAAAAATTATATAATTTTGAAATTTTTTTGAACATATAGTTCCATTTAGAAGATTTAAAATGGAAAATTATTCAATGATTTAAAAGATTTATAAGATTTAAAATGGAAATTCATTCAATTTTATAGATTTGCAATTGAAAATTCTTCATTTGTGAACATTCAAGTTACCACTAAATATTTCAGCAAATGATCGCTAATATAGTCGGTCTTACGGTTAATATGAAGTCAAAATAAAATTTCCAAAAAAACATGTAAGAAACATATTTATTTTTAAAAAAGAAATCCTCAACGTTTTGACCAACACTGCGAGTCTTTTTCAAGAGTCGGTAAAACAAATCTATAATTTAAAAAAGGAAGGAATTTTAAAGTGATATAATTTATGTCGTCATCATCATTTTTCGCAATTGGAGCCTCAAAGATTTTGTGGAGGCTCCAATAATTTATAAAAGTGTCACATTATAACTGGTATAATGTTTAAAGACGGACGATACAAGATAAACTGACATGAAGGACAATACCGACTATATTAGCGATAATTTGCTGAAATATTTAGTGGAAATTTAAAACGGTCGAATAAAAGAATAACATTTTTGGATCTGATGTGACTGGAATTGTTTGCATATTGTAACATTCAAGTTACTGCAATCAATTACAAAGTTAGTAAAAAGTTACTGTTTTCACCAAGGAACTATAGCTGTAATTAGTTACTTTTTTAAAGAAACCTCAACACTGCATCTAACTTTAAAATTATTCCAAAGTTAGAATAAAAATTATTGTTATGTCGATCTAACATGATGAGATCTTCATATTATGAATCAAACTTAAGAATTTTCATTCAATCAAAACAGCTTTAAGTGTAGACAGAATTTGATAAGATGCCAAACTGATGTATACTAATAAACTGTCAAACTGGGTGATAGAAAAAAAATCAAGAGGCTTAAGCACACGATCAGCGAATGGAAACATAGAAGATTGAATGTGGAAAGACATACCATTGTATGTTATCATAGTTAATTTTTCAAAAATTATTACATTAAAAAAATGTAACGCAGTATTTTTGAAAGCCCCCCCCCCCTCTTCCTTCGTAATAGGACAATAAAAGCTCCTTTTAGACATTCCCACCCGCCTAAAAGCGTTACGTTATATATGCACGACCTCTAATTCAAATTTACGTCAAAAGTAGTGTCAAATTTCTGCATGAACACGTGTTGACTCCCAAACCGCTCAGTTTTAAAAGGACAGCCGTTAAAGTTGGCCCGCTAAAATTAAATGAAAAATGCACTAAAAACTCATTCAGATTTCTTATACGCGTCTAATTTAAAAAAATTTCTGTGCGTGCTTCTAACTATTCCTGCTGAAAACTCTAGCTTGAAAATAAAATTCGTGTACAGTCTGATAAAGTGTGACAAATTTTAAACATTTCCAGTATTTTCGGATCATTGTACCGCTCATCAAGATCAAGATGTGTATTTCTTCTGTACTCTAAAAAAAAGGTAGTGGAAATTTATAAATTTTGTAACATTTTCGGGAAATTGATAAAAATTGATGAAATGTATGAAATTTCTGGGAATGTTCGGGAACTTGAAGAAATGTAGAGAGTTTCTTATTTTTTGCTAATTTGCTCTCCTTAGTATCTAACACAAACTAACCATCATATATAATGAATCACGTGTTAGACAAGGAGACGGTCTGATTAATAATGAGAGAGCAAAACAGCATGTCAAGGAGTATAAATGTGTATCCCTTAGATTGTTGTGGGTTAGAATGTTAGCGGAAATGAGAAGATTATTTATCACAGCGTACTACGTCCCAGTTGATGATGAAAGGAGTGAAGAAAATGATTCTTTTTGAGACACTTTGAATGATATCTACTTGCAATCACGGGGAAAAAATCATTCTAGTAGGATATATGAATGGACGGGTTGTAGTGCAACGCAATGATACGGACAGCGTACCGACAGAAAGGCCAATAGAATTTCGTAAAAAGGTGAACGAGATCTTTGATACGATAAAATAGAAGAGGCAAATACGCAATAAAAATGTAGGGGGTATATGGACAAAATTTCAGGAGATCATGATCAGGAGTGCATCTTAAGTGTGTGGTACTGCGCTGCCGTACACGTTAAAAAGTCACTTATATCTGTTCAGCTTCGAACGTAGAAAATCAACGAAAACGATTTTGCCTCGAAAAAGAATTATGGATTTTTTTTATAAATGTTTCAATATCATTCATTCAAATTGATGAATAATTTTCCCATTCTGTAGGAAAAAATTACAATTTTCGTTATTTGCACTACCAAAATCGACATGTGGTTGTTCATAAAGAAAAATACAAGGGAAAAATACCATAATTTGACTATCTGTAAAATAGCATTCGACCTTATTGTATTAAATACGGAGCCTCGACACTGTTAAAAGTTAAAAAGACCGCGAGTCGACATATGGTCGTTCTAAGTTGTATTGCCATACCTGGTGTTAGAGGCCAAATACAATTTTTTAGTGACTCAGGGTTTAATCTTGCAGAGAATTACAGATTTCAGTAGCAAAATATTGGTTATTTAATGATAGTATATTGCGCTACGAGTGGGGAAAATGGTCGATTGTGATGCTCGTCCTCGTGTTGCTATTTTCAGACGAAAAAAGGCGTCTTTTTCGCGTCGGTGTTGGATGTGAAGATTGAAGTAAATGAAACAAAAATTATGTTTGAAGGAAGGGGTGAGAAAACAGTATGCAACATTGTTTTAGACGAAGAGAAGATAGAACAAGTTTATAATTATGTGAATCTTTGAAGTGTATTGACTAATGACGGAAAGATCGATGGAGAGATAGCCAGACGTATAAACGAGGGTAGGAAGGTTATATGCAGTGTAACAGCCACTACCAGAAGTAAAAACGTAACAAACGAAACTAAAATTGCAACAAATATAATTCTGTCCTTGCACCCACTGCGCTGTACGGTAGCGACTCCTGGACTTACCAAGAAAAGGATAATAGTAACGTGAGCACGGTTGGCATGCAATTCCTGCGAAATATATGCGGTCAGGCGCTAATGGACGAAGTCAGTAATGAGAAGATTTTCAAAGAATGTGTTGTAGAGGAAACACTGTTTGACATTAGTGAAAGAAATTTGTTGAGATGTTTTGGCCATTGGTCATGTTGAGAGAATGGAAGAATAATGATTGACGAAACAAGTGTATTTAGGTAAAGTGAATGGCAGCGTACCCAGAGGCAGAATGAGGAAAGAATTGTGGGAATATGTGAATGACACTCTACAGCGGCAAGATATGAAGAGCCACAGAAATACAAGATCTTGAATGAAAATATGTATAGATATAAAGGAAGAAAAAGTTATATGCCAGGATAGGGATGTGTGGAGGGGAATTTTTAGGAAGAAAGGTGTGATGAAGATTCCAGTAAAGAATATGGATCTTGCTATAAGATAATCAGTCAGTTTGCATATTTTTGTGTGAAATATGACGTATGATGACGCTGTGAAACTCTTCACCTGGGTTGATTTCCAGAGAGAATGATCAGCGACCTGTGTCAAAGCTGTGTTGCAGGCCGCACGTGTTGCTTAAATAAGCAACACCGAAATTCTAGATTGATCTAAAATGTATACCTTCTCCTACAATTTCCTTTCTCACTCTTTCCATATAACGAGGCTGGAACTGAGTGAGTTACGCTTACCCCGAAAGGGATTTGGCTTGATAGTATAATAATAAGAATGAAATATATATAAGGCAGTTACACATTTTGTACGGTAACTGTAAATTAAAGGAAAAGTTAATTCAAGAGTAATCTTTCTAGCAGGATACATTGCCCAATATAGGAAATGCTACAGTTGAACATTAGAAGGTTGGGCTGTCAATAACAGTATTCCACAGAGCAGAGAGAAAATATGAGAAACTGGACTTTATTTATTTTGTGCAGTCCCTGCATTCGCACTATGATGGTCAACATAGGAAAAGGGTCACAGCTTCGTAAAGCAGAGACTTTACGACTATAGCATTTTCCGATTTTCCTTCGAACGCGAAGCACAATGCAACTCGGTCGGAGAATCACGCCTCTTCCCTGGCCCGGATGTTCCAGTGGTACAGGAAGCACCGACATAAACTTCCTATTTGAGTTATGAATCCAGTTGCGTCTTAGCTTTGCTGCCATGTCGGTTGTGCACTCGTTCCTCTTTTCTATATAAAATTCTGAACGTTCCATCTCATTCCGCCTTCCATCGCATCGTATCGCAGAGCCCACTTTGGCGTCCCATTAACGGCTCACGAAAAGTTTGCTTTTTCCTCAGCTGCATTCAGAACTCACAGGAACTCAGCAACGACGACGCGATGCACCTTTCTCGCACCCCGACGTCACACAGCTCTGACTCAACTTTTTAATCGGCTTTGAATGCGCAAACTTTCAAGAAATATCCCTCTACCCCTATCATTCGTAGCTTCAATCCTCCTCTACGTCCACGATCTCTACTTTCTCATCAAGTGAAACAGAAAAACTTCCACTTCTTTAGATTCTCTCTGAGGGAAATATTTTCTTTTATCAAATAAGCATATTTTAACGTTTTGAGGACCGAAACTAAGGTAGCGCCAAATTTGTGATGGGATATAAGAAGACACGAGAATGACAACTGGATAAGGTCTTCAAATTCATTTTTAAATAAACTTAAAATATTCAGAGCATTGGTACATATATGGGCAATTCTCCAAACACAGGGCCCTTTTGAAATAAGAAAATTTTTCCAAAAATGTTCTAAAAATTATTATTTGTAGTACAAATTATTTCAAGTAGCACTAAAATCAGAGCTTGTAAAAGTATTCACGGTACCAACTTATTTGTAGCACTCCTAGAGCATTTTGACGGCTTGCATTTTCCATTCAATAAAACGAGGTAATGCACTGAAATTTTCAACAATGTGAGAAGTTGTAGGCTCCGGAAGCTACGATCATGGTTCTTTAAAAGCAACCAATCCCGACGCAACTGGAACGTGTACGTCATCCGCTTCTGCTCCTTCTGTCCTAGAAGGTAAGCAAGAGCGGGAAATTTACGCGAGAAAACATCGGGCAACACTGTTCCTTGGAGTCAGGTCTCTAGCCGCGGATGATCTTACGCGGCAGACGGGACAGTTGGAGATGAAGTTTCACCTCTGGATACTTTTTTAGAGCTACCAATCTTTGTAGAATGTTATGAGGAACAGTGTTGACGGACCAGATGAAGTGATCCCAGAAGAACAGCCTTTTGCATCCGGTTCGCGATGGAATGAGCCTGACGCTGGCAAGCCGGAATCTTGTTGAGTTGGCTAATAAATGAAGCTTTCATACCGCCAAGACAGCCGATTATGAGAACTACAAGATGGACTTTGAAGCCTTGGTAGAGCCTGCTCAGCTCGAAAAGAAGTGCTTGATATTTCGCCCGTTTTTCTTCCTCCTTTGCCGTGATATTACCATCGGCTGGTGCCGAGAATTCAATCACGAAAATGATCTTGTTCTTCAGATCTTGGAGGACAATATCAGGCTTCGTAGCACTGATACGTTGAGTGGTCGAGAATGAGAAATTCCAGTAGATCTTACACTGAGCATTCTCCACAATGGACTCGAGTTCCCCCTGGGCGTATGGCAAGACGGGCAATAGATCAACACCATAGAAGTGCCTCAGATGGTAATATAACACTTTTAGAGCTGCATTGTGTCTCTCTATGTACCCGTATCGTGCATATTTTGAGCATCCACTGAGAACATGTCCAAGTGTTTCTGGCTCTTGCTTGCACGCTCGGCAGTTGGTATCGCCTACAGGTATATTCATTATGCGCTCGCGGTAAACTAAGGTGTCTATAACGCCATCTTGACAGGCAAAAAGAAATCCCTCAGTCTCCGATTTTAATCCAGCAGACTTGAGAAACATGTTGGACAGACCCATCGAGAGCTCTTCTCTACGTATAATGCCGTAGAATTTACCATGAAGGGGCTTGTCAGCATGTTCTCTTAGTAGAAGCGTATGTTCTGCTTCCTGTACACGACTTTTGAGCACCAAAGGTGTTAGTGATGCTAGGCCATGCGTAGTATCGCTGGAATCAAATGGGAGGCCAAGCTCCTCTGCGGCCCTATCTGCGGCACGATATAGAAACGCCGCAGCATTGACGACTTCATGTTGATGTACTAGTCGCATAAGAAAATCTGTGCTGTTTAGAACTGAGCAGGCTGTAGCCAGAACCGTTCTGCGATGAAGACACTCTAAGCTCAGCAAGCCTCTACCCCCTTTATCTCGAGGGAGGTATATTCGAGGTACGGAAGATCTAGGATGATGACTTCGATGAATTGTCATCATCTTGCGTGTGCTTCGGTCAAGTTGCTTCAACTCATCGACGTTCCATTTTACTGCACCAACGTGTAGAGCAGTATAGGAACGGCCAGCATATTGGTCGCCTGGATCTTATTCTTTCCAGATAATTCGGAAGCCCAAATTTTTCTGAGAATTTGGCGATACCTTTTTCCAAGGGCCGTTTTTAACGCAAGCACATCATGGGTTTCCGCTTGCGGTATTCCAAGATATGTATATGTTTCTCCAATACCAAGATGTTGAATGGTATTTCCGCCGATGAGTTGAACATCCTGATCGTGACCCGATGATGTAGTTTCTAGTCTTCCTTGGTGTAGGTGGACGCAGGCACACTTGTCCAGTCCGAAGCTCATGCCAATCGCTTTAGAGTACCTATTTACCGCCTCCACAAGGATGTTAAGGTCCTCTTTCGAGGAGGCAAAGAGTTTAAGGTCGTCCATGTATAAAAGGTGGTTGACCTTATATTCTCTTTTGTTCGGCGGGCCACATAGGTATCCAGAGCTTTTGCCTCGGAGCACAATAGAAAGAGGCAAGAGGGAGATGCAGAAAAGTATCGGACTTAGAGAGTCTCCTTGGAAGACTCCCCTCTTATATGTGATATAGCTTGTAGTCACTTGTCTTTTGTCAGATGTTATGACAAATCTTGTCCGCCACAAGAGCATAAGCTCTTTTATGCATCTCACTATTTTTGGATGCACCTCCATGCATTCAATGAGCTTAATAAGTAGCTCATGGTTCGTGTTATCGAATGCCTTACGGTAGTCAATCCAAGCCATGGACAGATTGCGTCGATACCTGATCGAGTCCTGGGTGATACACCTGTCTATTAACAGGTTCTCCCTGCAACCTGCCAGACCTCTCTTGCATCCACGTTGTTCAACTATTGCACTCCATACCGGCTCGATAGTTGTTAATATCCTCTCTTTGAGGATGCCAGTGAATAGCTTGTAGCTGGTGTTTAAACAAGCTATGGGCCTGTAGTTCTTTGGACTTGACAAATCTCCGCTCTTAGGAATCAATACCGTGCGTCCTTCCACTAGCCACTGCGGGACGGGTTGTTCTCCGTTTAAGAAAGTTGTAAATATACGAGCTAGATGTTGGTGCGTAGAAGTAAACTTCTTCCACCAAAAGTTGTTGATTTTATCTGGCCCTGGCGCTGAAAAGTTCTTAGTTCTAGCGATAACTTTCTTCACTTCTTCAGCAGTAATTAGTGGACACTCTTCCTCTGGACCTTGTAACCTTTGCCTTTGGCAAAAGTTACGAAAGAGTGATATATCTGAAGCCTCTTCATTTAGCTGATAAGTATCTCCATATACTTGTTCCCAGAAGACTTGAATCTCTTCTCGACTAGGCGGATTTTTAACGGCACATGACGTTTTATTGAACAGACGGGAAGGATGAGTAGAAAAGGTGGAATTTTCCTGAATCCACTTTACTCGCCGTTCAAGGCGCTGTTTCGCTGTTGAAAGAGATCTTATTTTTTGCGTCCAGTGCTGCTTGATGGTCAACAGTTTACACTTGTTCAGCGTGTGATTTGCTTTCCTCAAGTTTCGAGCAAGTGCCCTAACTTTTGGAGTGAATTTTTTATTCAATGTTATGTAGCTAATCACGCACTGAATATTTGATGCATGCCGTCTCGCCGTTTCAATTTTGAATTGAAGCTGTGCAATACGCTCGCGAGTCTTACTCAGACGTACTGAAGTTTCGTTACTTCTACTGTCGCTAAGCAAGGACACCGCCTTCTCGTAAACAACGCAGTTCAGATTCCAGAGATTAACATCTTCGGGGAGCAAATCGGGGAGAGCAGTATTAGCTTCAGCTAATTTGTCCATCCTGAGAAAGACTTTTTGGTGGATAGATCTCCTACTTCTCATGTTAGCATTATCGGCTATCTGCAAAGGTGGTCTTGCTGGAACGGGTGGAATGTTCGATGGAGGATGTTGCTCTTCTTCTTGTTGATAAAGAGCTTCATATCCGTTTTTTCGCAAAAAGGATACCTGATCTCTTAAATACTGAGGCGTTTGATGAGCATATTCCGGGTGCATATTGACCCAACGGTCATGCAACCTCTTCATGAATCCTCTTCGCGCCGGTGAGCTTCTTTGCCAACAGGTAAGGATGTCTCTCCTAAGTTGGTCCGACCATTTAAATCGATGTTCTCGCGTTTGTCCGGGGCCATTGCCTGGTCGTCGCCTCGGTTCGGTCCTATTGCCACTCCCAACTGAACCATGGCCTCCATTCGAGAGAGGCCTATTGTGGGTGGCACTGCGCGATACTGGTGTCGTAACCGCATAATTCATTGCTTTGGGGAGTTAGCCCAAAGCAACGTGGCTGACTGCAAGAGCCGGAGCTCTCGGGCGATGGGGTCGCCACATCCCTACGCCAACAATATTATTATTATTATTATTATTATTATACCATTAGGTCAAGTCCCTTTCGGGGTAAGCGTAACTTGCTTGGATCTAGCCTCGTCATACTAACGGCGATCAAGAATTTCATATGGGAAGCGTGAGAAAGGGAAGTGTGGGAGAAGGTATACACTTTAGATTAATCTAGAATTCCCCTGTTGCTTACTTAAGCAAAAAATATAAAAACAATTATATAATACAAAGACAATTTTTTTTCTAAAACGCCTACTTTTCATTAAGGAATTCCCAGTTAGTTGAAAGTATTTTAATAGATTTGCAAAGATTTCGAAGGATGCTTAGGGATTTCAAGAGATTTAAAGGGATTTCGATGATTTTACGGGATTTCAAAAGATTTTAAGAGATTTCACAAGATTCCAAAGTATGTCCACGAATTTTAGAGGATTTCGTAAGATGTCAAAAGATTTAACGGAATTTCCAAATTTTTCCGAATAATATGAAGGATTGTAAGCGACCTCGAAAAATTTTTGTGGCTCTTAAAAGATTTTAATATATGTATTGGAAGGAATTTCAAGAGATTCGAAAAGATTCCGACGGATTTAAGAGATTTTATCTTACCTCGTAAGATTTCGAAATATTTTCCAGAATTTCTAGGATTTTGACCGATTTTCAGAGATTTAAAGAAATGTCCTCGGATTTCAAAGTATTATGAGGTATTTTATGGGATTTTAAAGGTTTCAAGCGATTTAAAGGAATTTCGCAGTCTTTAAAGGGCTTTAAGTAATTTTTAGGAAGCTCAGTCGTTAAAAATGGTTTTTACTATTTACGTCGATGGATACTAATTAAAATACGCAAACTTTTCTGGAATTTTTCTTAATTTACGAAGAAAGTTCCGAATTTTTTTCTTGAAACTTGAAGAATAAGTAGTGAGATGTTTTTTCTTCAATTTGACACCACCATCGAATCGAAAATGCTATTACTAGTAGTTGAATGATATTCGTATATTTCTCGACGTAACCACAAAACGATTTTCCTAGGCAATCACATTTCAGTACATATTTTTTAATAGATTTTTTTTATTGAATCTGGTCGTATATGATTCCATAAACAAATTTAGGATGAAAATAAAAATAATCGGAGGGACATTGTTTGAAAAAACTCGATTTTTATATTAAATTACTAAGAAATGAAGAAATTTTCATAAGCTCATATAGTAAATAATGGTTAACATTTTTTTAATCGATTTTTTTATTGAATATGGTTGCTGTTATCCCAGGAATATTTTAAGATTAAAATAAAAATAATCGTAGGATCTTTCTGAAAAAATTATGTCTTCAATTAATATAGAATGACAAAATTTCAGTGAGGAAAAGTATTTTATTGCGAAAGTATAAAAGTTTATTGCGAATTTTATGAAAATTTCTCCATTTCTTAGTAACTAAATACAAAAATCGAGTTTAAAAAGATACAACTCTGATTATTTTCATTTCCAACTTGAAATGTTCGTGGGTAGCCATATTACCATGAACAATAAAAAAATCCCATTATCCCGAACTTCCGTTTAAACTTCGTTCAGCCGCACCGTGTGAAATAATCTGCTGGTATCGACAGACAGCTTATATTCTTTTTTTCTGTGCATGAAAACTGTTACTGATATATATAAGGCCATGAATATGGGGTGAAGCAAGGGAACTTAAATTATTTATTTGAAAAGATACATACACACAATTGGTACACTATTTCAGCACGAATAAATTTTAAGGTGTAGACTGGGGCAGCGTTGTGAGTTTAACTTTTATTGCTCCATAATAAATTAAGAATGATAGATATTGGGATGTTTATTATTTTGAAAAAGGCTCTCACTATCAGAGCTCACATTTTCATATTTATTTAGAATACAATTTAAGTTTGAAAGGCGTTTGATTGATTTGAATTTAGAAGAATTGGTAGAGCACCTCTTGATACTCTTTTAGTTTTGACATGCTTTGAATCATCTCCTTGTTTGGTTTAGTTTGGTTTAGTATATGAAAAGAAGGAAAATAGTAAACAGTTGCCAATAATATAGTTACTTATTTTTAAAAGGAAAGGAGTTCCGCCCTCTCAGTTGCTGTTACTGACCTGTGTCTCGCTTCTTAGATTCGAATCCGTGGAGGGTTCGCGACGATTTGGCGTTGACAAGAATGTAGGGTAGTAGGCTGGTGTGGCCAGGTTAATGATTCTGACCTGTTCGTAGGAGAAGTCAAAATATCCAATCAAAAGTGAGAGTTATAGTAATGCCATTATTCGGAAAATAATGCAATAGCCCAAATGCATTACATCACTTCTTAGATGCCAAGGGGGTGAGTAGGCTTATATGTGGTAGCATATCTGGGTGAAATGCAATGCTCAATCGGTATTGATGTGCATATATGCCCATATATAGAAAATCACGCAGTTGTCAAAATGCATGGTATCCCTTCCTTATTTTTCAGGGCGTAGGTGGTAAGTGTTGTTAGTGATATCCTTCCCTATAGGTGACAAGGGGGTGTGTACAGTTAGTTGATTGTCCAATTGTTGTTGATGATTGCATACATGCTCTTATATGCAAGGTTGTGCAAAAATTTGGATGTGTTTCATGAAAATTAGAGTTAGGAACAAAGGGATACATTTTCTATAAGTGTCAATGTGACGAATGGTAATGTGACGTCTTCTTGAAAATAGTCGTTAGTTGGGTGACATAGTGCTCGTGATCATTGTATATTTGTTATAGTTGGATTCAGATATTACCTGCATTTATATAGAAATGCATTACAGCTTGACCGTCATGGTTCTAAATATTTGAAGCGTCGTAAACGAGAGTCGTAAACAAGAATATGAGCTGCAGGCGCAACGCAGTTGCTTGGGGATTAGATGGGTCAGTAACACTAAATGTCTGTTGTATATTATCTATTTTATAGTGATGCCCAGTCTAAGTATATAATAGCATGATCGCCTTTACAATTATCGACCCTAATGCGTTACGAGAAATCTGACTCTGCCAAATGTTCGGCGTGCTTACAATTATATGCTTGATTGTTGTTAATTAATTAATATTTATAATAGTCGCGAGACGTGACACTAGGCACTTTCAATTAATTGGTATTCAATTTCAAAGATATGTTGTCGGTCGAATCTATATTTCTTTTTTAAATTTCAATAATGCCTATTTGCCAATAATGTCTGTTCCATTCGATTTCAACTACAAGCGGATTATGGTATATCTTTTTTCATTTCATATTCTGGTTATTTATAGTTATACTATACAACATTAAATTAGACAAATAATTTTTTTTTTATTACAACACTTTTATTCACTTTTGTGCATTTTTTTAGATATTCAAAAAAAGTTATGTTTCGTCGTTAAAAAATATTACTGGAAAAAAGAGAGAATATTACACTCATAAGATTAAAACTACTCTGGAATGGAAATTTCTAATGTGTCCCCTAAGGATTACATTATCTTTGTACCTTTCCCCTATTTCTTTACACACACCTTACACAAATACTTGGTGGTGGGATGGGGACCTACAGTTTAAGGTGGGTTCTGAACCATCAAGAACAATTGCTTTAAGTACTTAAAGAACCTTTTTCGCCAGAGGTACCCGTCCCACGACTCTCCAGAAATGAAAAACTCCCTTGCTAGGCTAATAGTGTTCACCGGAAGGGCCCGCCGAGGCTCTTCCAGAGTGCGAGGCGGGAATCGAACCCGCAAGCCGACGGAGTAGGTCCCAAACCTACGCCTTAGCCCCCACGACCATCGCCCGACTTAAAAATACTCTATCTACGGGTATAAAACTAATATTCTGCGTATTTTTTTTTATTATTTTTTTGCACACTGCAGTTATCCTAAGTATAATTAAAAGACATATAAGAGCTTAAAAAATACCCAATTCCTAGAAAATACATGACCAGACGCAATGAGGGCCAATTTCACAGAAATAAATATCCCATGTCCTTAATGTTTATTGCATATTGTAGCTTGTGAATATATATCATATTCTTTAAAATACTCATTTGAGTGTAATTTATTAATGTCAGTTTCAAACTTCAGCCAAGAAGCGTATTGGATTAGGATTATTTGCTTTAATGGTATCGTTCTTTAAAGAATGTCGTATCTTTATGTAAAGATTGACAATTTCAATTTGTTTTCTCAGTCAATTTTAAAGCATATGCAAATTTTTTAAGAATGTGAATATTGCAAAAAATTTCTAAGATTAATGTAAAATTGATTATATTCATGCTGAAATGGTTAGAATATAAAGCATATTAAAATGATGAACCATGAAGCCTTCGATTCACTCGGATTAAAATGTAATAATTTTTTTGTCATTGATCACACACGTAAAATCGAGTGAGCAAATATATAAATTTATCGTTCAAATATCGGAGCGTTGACAAAAATTCAAATATCTCGAATATTGAAAAAATAAATAACGAGAATGTAGCCATTAATTATTTGCATGTTCTCTTTTTGAAATATTAATAGACGCCGACAACAGTGATGCATGATATGAGAGCCAACAATCCAAAAGGGTGTACATACAGAAAGAGGTCAACGATCGTTTTCGTTTGTCACACTCGTCTGCGCATGTTTAAAGTAAAAAAAAAATGTTTCCGCTCATTCAAATGAGCGTGTTTACATCTGTCTTTCGTGAATCATCGAGCACTGTCCATTAAATCATAGTCAAAAATTTTGTTCTACGAACCATAAAACGATTCAAACAATACCACATTTCAGTGAAAACCTTCCTTCGGTTTCCACGTTCTCACTGGTTCAATGGCTCACTGGCTCACGACTTGAGAATATGATGCCCTTGAGACTCGATTCAATAACTAAGGTAATCGTATAGGATTCGGAAAACCCCTGGGCTGCAAACAATAGAAAATAAACGGACGTTTGCGCCACGGGAAAATAGCAAGATAGATTTTGCGAAGCACTTTACATTTTCTTCCAACAAAATAGCTATTGGAATGATAGTGTAAATAACATAATTTTTTGAACCTTCAAATTTCAAGATGGTGTATTTTGTTTTCTGAAATTTTGTGTTAGATATAAATTATTTCAAGACAACGTTGATGAAAAGGAATTATTTCACCCAATATTTTGTTTAAATGCGTGATTATAAAGAAGATATTCGGTCAGTTTTATGCAGGCAAAATAATTCTTATGGCCACAAGAATCTGTTTTTCGAAAAAATGAATTTTGTAATATTTCTTACGAACGATGCAAGATATCATAAAAGAGTAAAAGTTATTTTTTGGTAGAATATTTTTAAATGAACAAAGTTTTTTCTCAGCATTTGCTTGGATCTTTCATTATTTGTAAGAAAAATACGTGAATTAAATTTTTCAAACGAAAAATTCTTATGGCTGCAACAATAGTTTGTCGTGCTTAAAACGTACAGGATGCCCGCCTCACAGAAGTTAAATTTCGACAAAAAATGAAACGATGGGATCTTTGAGAGATAATGATGTTTTTGAGGTTAAACAGAAAAAATTTGTATTTTTTAAACAACTCTGAAATTTCAAATTTCCAAAACTTTGCACACATGATTTTTGTCTGGAAATGGTAAAATACGTGTCGTCTTATTATTTCCTTCGAAAAACAACATATCTAAGAGGGGAATAATTTAGTGACTTGAAGTTGCACTGCCTGTATAAATTGAAATGGATTCGGTTCAAAGTTAAACTGACATTCTCAAGATTAATAATTGCATAAGAATTGGTCAACAATAATATGCAATTTTCATTCAAGTCTGGACTGAAGTAAATCAACAGTATTTATTTGTATATTTTATCAAGTATACTTAAGCTTATCAAAAACGCGAATATAAGTATTCCTCCATGTATTAAGAAAATGTCGAGCACAATTCTTCCGAATCTGAATACTTAGACAGTATTAGAGATCCTCTAGGGAGAGTTGAAACATGTGGGAATCGTTTCTGTTTCGTTAGGGCCAACCGGAATACGGAAGTCCTTTTTAAAGCGCTATTTTCAAATAAAAACCAGTCACAATGTCGCAACTATGAAGTATGAACGTATGAACAGTATGAACGCTCGTTGAAATTGTTATGTATGTACAGATCTCGCTAAATAAATATGTGTGACGAGCATGTGATCAAAGTTTCATTCCAAGTGGTTAAGATGCGAAAGCGAAATAGTAGATGCAAAATACAAATATGTGTTTATCTTTATTACATGAAAAGAAATAACGTAAGCTGTCTAACAGCGAAGAGGAAATGGCAGATAAGAAATTCAAATATTTATTTAGGGGTGAGTTGCCTATAAGTGGGTCGAGTAATTTGCGAGGTCGTAACCAAGCGTAAATTTTACTTAATTCATGAAGTTATACACGTCATTATAAAGGTTATGATTTAACTACATGATGCAATTTGTTTTACATTGCAATGGGTTTTACCTTTACTTAGCGATTACAATTTTTAATTTCTATACAATTTGAATAAAAACATAAATGAGTTTTCACTAATTATAATCTAAGATGCCAACAAGAAAAATTATTGAAACGTTTACGTTATCGAATTTGCGTGTCTTGGAATTGCCTGAATTTGCATAATTTCCTCAATCATCTGAATTCCTTGAATTCGTATCATTCCCTGAATTCGTGACATTTTTGGAATTTTGAGAATTTCCTAAATTCCAAGTACCACAAAATGATGCAGAGAATTCGGAAGAATTGAAGAAATTCAGGGATTTCAAAGAATACAAGACATTCTCTGAATTCAGGGAATTCCAGAAATTCGGTATATTCCAGGAATTCAGAAAATTCTAAGATATCAGGAAATTCATAGAATTTGAGAAATTTTAGGATTGCAGGGGATTCAGAAATTTCAATGTATTAAACGAATTAAGAATATACAAGGAATTTAGAATATTCAAGGTTTTCAGAATATTCTAACAATTTAGGGACTCAGAGAATTCAAAGAATTTAAGGAATTCAGATTTTTCAAGGATTTTAAAGAAGTCAGTAAATTTAGAGATTTTCAGGCATTTAGAGAATTCCGAATATTCAAAGTATTCAAGGAATCTATGGATTTCAGAAAATTTAAGGAATTACAGGAACTCGGAGAATCCAATGAATTTCAAGAATTCAATGACTTCCAAGAATTCAATGACTTCCGAGAATTCAATGAATTCCAAGAATTCACTGAATCTCAAGAATTCAGAGAATTCTGAGTATTAAAGGAATTCAGGATATTTAAAGATTTCAGGCGATTAAGAGAATTTCAGGCAATTCCGAGCATTTAGGGAATTTAAAGGATTCCAGAGAATTCCAAATATTCCAAGAATTCAGGATATTTAAAGTAACTAAAGAATTTAAGGAATTCAGACTATTCAAGAATTTCAGAGAAGTCAAGGAATTGAGAGATTTTCAGTATTTCAGATAATTCCGGATATTCGACGTATTCAGGACATACAAGAACTTTCAAGCATTTCAGGGATTTCAGAAAAATTCGCAATGCTCTAAATATAAAAGTCATAATTTTGAAGAAAGAAATAAAAATGTTTAATTTTTTCGTTTTTGAAAGCTGGGAAAATTTTCAAGTTTGAAAGCTATAAATTTGATGTTTTACCATTTTTAAGCAATTTAGATTGCAAAATTCTCATTTTTAAACTCTCTTAATTTGAAAATGGTTCAATTTTATGTTGTTAAATTGATTAATTTTCAGCTTGAATTACTTAGTACTGAAATTATTTAAATTATTAAGCTTATGAATTGAAATTTCTTCATTGTTATAGCATCCTAGTTAAGAAAGCCTAAGTATGCCTCATTTACAGGTTGTTTAATATCAAAGACTTTGACTTGAAAAGAACTACACATATCCTCAATTGAGCATGACTTCATTTTACAATTGCGTATTTTTAAACTTAAATTGATAAAATAAACAAATGTAAAAAAAGGAATAAAAAAGTAAACGCATATCTGCGAAACAACTTCATGCTGTGTACGGAATGTATTAGATACGAACGAAAGAAGATTATTTATTTTTATTTTTGTATAAGGTAGATGACCAATTAACCGTTTCCGAACCAGTAATCGTGCGATTTGGGTATATATATATATATCCCAAATAAGTATTTCCACCATGAAAACACAATAACAGCAGATTATTAGAAAAATTCGACAGTGCTCACCGTAAAAATCACTTTATTTATATCCAAAATTTGTGCAAATGGTTTTAAAAAATCTTCTACGTAGTAATAATTGCTCTTGACGAAAATCATTTTCCAATAGTCGGAAAAACCTTGTTGTCCCAGTAATCGCATCATAGAAAGATAACTGGGTCAAAGTTGTCAAAATTTTATTTAAATAATTGTTTGTTAATAGTAATTTATTTATTCATATGAAATCCATATAGAAAAAACCAATAAGTATGTATTTGACGGTAGTGTAAGCGATTTTGCATCCGTCAATACGACATAACATTAAACATAACCTCCGAAACGTGTGACTCTTTAACACACAGTTTCGCAATTATGTTCAAGTATAAGGTAATTAAATTGTGAAAAAATCGTTTATTTTGCTTTCCCATTGCTGAAAGGCAATTTAAAAATAATTTCATTCTCTGCACGGAGACTGGGTCGAAGCCGCACGATTACATGAACGAATTCCAAATCACGATTACTGGGCCATCAGTGCATTTTGTCTTTTCATTCATTATAAATTAAAACTAGCATTACGTATGTTGCAAACCACATTTTTAAAGTAGTTTTTTGATCGAAAAAAAAATTTGTTTGAAAAAGCATTAGGTATTCTTGGATCGAGAATTTAGTTGGTTACAAAATGTTGCCTTTGATTTTGAAGTCCGATGCTTTGTTTATCAATTATTTAAAAAAATGTAAAGTGATGGAAAATCTGTCAAAGGAAAAATCGTGGAGCTAAGACGAAAGCCTCCTGGGTCTAAGTCGACATTTTAATATAATGTTTGAAGAAAGAAAAGGACACATTTTTTAAAATTGTTTTTATTGTAGCCAACTAAATTCTCGATTCTACAATACCTACTACGTTGTCAAACAAGTATTTTTTACATTCTCATCCCATAGTGAGAAGGTATTAATTTTATGTAATATTGGACTGGGTCGGTTTTCATTAAATCTTCACGTTTTGAGACCGCCTGAGTCAGAAAAAACGATTTTTACAAAGCTGTCTGTCTGCTGTATGTTTGTGTGGCTGTATATCTATCTTATCTGTAAACATATTCATGTGTTCACACTGTTTATATGTTTCTTGAAAAAAGCACGTGACTCGGCTTAGCCCTACTGTCGGCTTGGCCCCACTCTCCCCTAATTTTCTGAACATTTTAATTGAAAGAAATGTCTTAAAGTCACGATTACTGGGATATTTACCTTAATTCAGATTCAAAAAGGATCAAATAGTATGTCATACACTGTGAACCTTTAATATTTATATATAAAAATATTAAAAAATTGTACAATTTGGAACATTTTTGCTTTCATATTGTTCATATATTAAAGCTTTCTATTAGACATACAATTGTGTTTATAACCTGAAAAGGTTTACAACTTACACATACGGACAATTCGAAAAAGTTTAATTTTAAGCATATTATTGAATTTAAATTATTAGCGAAAATAAATTATTGACGCAGTAAATTTATAACCTTTTAATAATTTCATGAGTGAAATGACTTTTGAGTGAATCTAAAGAATTAATCAATATAATTACTATCTGAATTTACATAATTATTTCAAAATTTAAAACACTTATTTTTATATATTTAGAAAATTTAAATTTCAAGAGCCAAAAAATCACCAATAGTTTTGTGAGATTCCGGAAAAAATTGTCTAATTTTGTTTTCAAATTCGTCAATATTAGGACGTACCCCCGGGCCTTTAAAATCAACATGGAATTTTAAGTGGGAAGAGGTCAGTTTTTGGAAAAATGGGAGAAAACTACTTGTTATTAACTTTTCGTAAATTGAATTTAATTTGAAGTGGACGCCCCAAAAACTTTATATTGCGCTTGGAAAATGCCCCGAAAGTGCTAAAAAGCAGTTTTGTGTAAAACTCACGAATGAATTTTTTGTATTCGATGAGTGGTAAGTTTTCAGCTATTTTTTAAGAAATGGTAAATTATTTAAACTATTTTTATATGTTTAAAGTTTTATTTTCCTACCAAATCGTGAAAATTTCGTATTTAATGGAAGTAATTATAAGCCTGATGAATTTTAGGAGAAATATTTTTTGATTGAAGACCTTTTGTAACTGCTTGAAGAATTTCCATTTGCTTACATTTTTTCATGCCAAATCATGAAAAGTTAGAACTTTCTTGAACTAATTACGTACTTCATGGATGATAGGAATAATGTTCTTTGTTTAAGCCATTACTAAACTGTTTGCTAAACCATTTTTAATCATTAGAAGTGAATGATTATTAATTGTTCAAACATTTGATAGTGTCTTAATAGTGAAAGACTTGAAACAAAAAAAAACATGGAATTTTTCCCTCCGGAAAACTCACAAACATGGAGAGCAAACAAAAATTTATAATGCATTTTTGAACCACCCTAATGTGTACATTTTATAAAGATCACTTAGTAAAAACGTGAATATGACTATTTCCCCATGTTGAAGTATTGAGAAAAAGTCGAGCACAATTTTTCTGCATCTGAATAATATTTAGACAATGTGAACGTTCGTTGAAATTTGTATGTATGTAACCCGGAAAAAAAATATGTCTGACAAGCGTATATTCAAGGTTTCGTTCCAAATGTGCATCATTCTAACACGAAATAGCAGATAAAAAGTGAAAATATTTGTTCAGCTTTATTACGCGAAAAAACTGCTACTATTCGACACATTAAAAAAAAATTGGTTTCAGTCCTTGGTCCATTTTTTTCAGAATTTGTTTCACTTGATCTCCGGTTCGCAGTGTCTATTCGTCCAACTTTTCTGACAAATGGCATTCGCTAGACGTACAGACGTACCAGCTCCACCAATCAAGTTTGCAAGATTTTCGCTATTCGTCCTAAAAAGCTGGACGACTAGCCACGGTCTTTCTGATTTCCCCCTTTCTTCTCACTTCTTTTTTACATTTGTTGTGAGGGCATATAGGTTCACTTTTGTTGAATTTCACATCTACTTAGGCATTTTCATTTCAAAAACTAACAATGTAATAATTTTGTGTTCTTCTAATCTGTTTCCGAAATTGAAAATCTTAATAGGTAAATAACTTCAAACTGTATTGAAAATTCAAATATTCAAAATTAGAAGACTTAATTGAAAATTAAGACATTGAAAATTGAATTATATAAATTGAAGATTTTCAAAATGAATCATTAAGAACAGTTTGATTTATAATGGCAATTGTTCGAAATTGTACCATTTCAGATTAGAAAATTTCTGATCTCAATGTTTAGTATTGAGCGGTTTATAATTTGTCAATTGTAAATAATATTAATTCTCTAAATTAAAAAGTTTCAATTGGCAATTAAAGAAAAAAAAATATTTTGAACGTAAAAATATTAAAATGTGGTCTTTAAGAAAGAATGAAATACTCTGAATGAAATTTTCAAAAGTCTAATCTAAGTGCAGAGCAATCACAGAGAAACAACTCACAACCGATTGAGTAAATTATTGTTTTGTGTGTAGGTGGGTGGATCATTTTAATAACAATTGTGTAACAAAATAGATGGCGTCACATGTACAATTAATAATAATACTATGAAATAGCGAGGTTTCTAGCACTGTTTAGCTTTCCAATATATATAGTACATGAATCACGAATAAAATAATATGAAAAAATATATATTTTTCTTTATTCCATTCAAAAATAATACTAAATATTTGAATACATTTAAATACTAAATTTTAGGGTAAAAAATGGCGAGAACTCAAGGGGTCCACAACTCTTTCAATCGGTGTACAAAGTTTCTTTGCAATCAGCCTGTTGTGACCTTGCATTCACTGCAATCACATTGCAATTTCACAGTGCGATGATGCAATCGGTATACACCGAATTTTGAGGTTATGTACCTCTCCCAAGAACTTCATTTTATTAATGAAATATGTATAAAGCGATACAAACTTTTGTACTCCATCTGTTTTGCCATTTAACCGATTTTAAATTGATGGTAAATTATTGATTTGCATAGGTGCATTAATAAATCAAATTAACTGAGCTATATTGAATTTAAATGTAAATAAATGTGTCATTCGACATTAAGAAATGGTACCGATTTGTCGATCCTAGTTTAGGAGGTATTCCCTGTTTTGTGTACAAAGTTCTAAAGTATCGATTTTGGGATTATTTTAGGAAATGATACTTAAATCTATGCTCTATTCGATGATATTATTCTCTTTCCCCGGAAGTGAATGGAAGTGGGTAAATTTTATGTTTGAAGAAAATATATAACTCGTGCGCTTATTGCACTCGCCAACCTTAATTGCGCTTTTGTCGAAAAGCAAGGTTTCGAAGTCTCAACTTCAAAACTGTCACGGCGACAATTTTTTGAACTTAGAAGATTCGCCTTGGACTCAAAATACCGAATAAGTGGTACCTTTTCTTCTGAAATGATTCATAGAATGCCGAATGCCTTAAAAAATGTCGATGCATCTAACTCTCTGAATCTGAATCAATGAAAAGGATGTCACTGAATCAAATCAGTAAGGATTTTCGTAGGTGGAACAGTAACTTTGATTGATGATTCAATAAATTTAACTGATTATTCAGTGGATTTTTACTTAATAATGAGAGAAAATCCATTCTGATATGACTCAGTGACGTACATTTGACTGATTCAAATTTACAGAGAACCTAATCCTCTTTTGCTATACTAACATGCCAATTTCTACATTTTCTAAAAAAAACTCGAAGACACCATCCCCCCTCCGTTGTTAATATATACTACAGAGTATAATTAGAAATTTCTTCGATTTGGAAAAGGCGTCTCATACAATTACGATAGAACTTCACTTACATATACAATTATTATTTAACCATATTAAAAAAAAAAAATTTTAACTACAAAGTATGTGAGTCCAGACTACTGATGCAAAACATATAGAGTGATATTTTTTTCACTGGACCCGAAAAGGTATCAGACCAAAAAATAATTATATCCTAATAATTTAATTGTTAATAATATCAACAAGTGGCTTCAAGTACGGGAAAATTTTTATTTAATTAACTTGGAACAAAGAAAATTATATAAAACTTCAAAGCGATCCTTAAGTATGAGGAAAATAAAAGGACGCTTTAGGTACAATTTTATAATATGTATGTATTGGATTGTATTTTATTTTTTTTTAATACCCGCTGAACGAGGAACATCTCATCCCCACTGACGAAACATGCGAAAGCCATTATTACTATATATTGCAATAGGAGCTCCACTGCGTATCACTAAATCATTACGAATAGGCCGGATCCTCTCTGTACGACCTGGCCATGTAAAAAAAATATATTCATTGATTAATTTTAAGGTTTAAAAAATCATCAACTCAGAAATACTGAATTTTACAATAGGGTGGTCCAAATTTATACCTGTAAAAATTCGACTTTAGATGTTTGGTGATCGACCCCCCCCCCATCCCAATTCGTTTGTTTTACGGAAAAAGAAATTCCAGATTTTTTTCAAACCGGTCAACATTAACCCGTGCTTGTTATTTACTTTTTATCAACTTTTTGTGAATTACAGCTTAGTTACCTTCTGAGGAATGTTCATGGAATAATTTTTACTCAATAACTTTTAATATTAACGCCCCCAAACTTTTTCAACATGAATTATTTCAGTTCGACAAGTGACAAGTTTTAAAGTATTTTTTAATGAATTTTCCATTTTTTAAACAATTATTATTTGCTTAAACGTTTTTTCCCCTGTAATTGTACAAACTTTTTTTTCTGATCATTAATGACACATTTAACGAATTTTGAGAAAGATATATTTTTTAACGATATTTGGCAATTATTTAAACAATTTTCATTCGTTTAAACAATTTTTTCCCCTGCAAATCTTGAAAAGTTACTACTTTCTGGAATCAATAACTCAGCTAATAAATGATAAGAGTGATATCTTTCGTGAAGGGCAGTTTACAATAATTTAAACAATATTCATTTGTTTAAACCATGTTTATCCCCTGCAAATCGTGAAAAGTTACTATTTTATGGAATTAATGATGCAGTTAATGAATTTCAAAGAAGATATTTACGATGGCAGACAATTTTGCAATTATTTAAACAATTATTAATCATTCACTTCCGCCTTTTCATGTGAAAGGTGAAGAGAATTGTTTTTTTTTTTTAATATCTTACACTACGTCGCTTATTATTCAGTATATTCTTATTCCAGAACTTATACCGTAAATGTTTAAACATTAATCATTTTTTTAAACTAGAATTTTCTTCATCATCCCTATGAAAAGGAGCAGGTGATATTAATTGTTTAAATCATTGCGACAAAAATAATAACCTTTTACGATTTACAGGATGAAAATATTGTTTCCACAAATAAAAATGGTTTAAACAGTTGCCAAATATTCTGAATATAGGAATATTACTTTATACATTCGTTAATTGTGTCATTAACTTCAGAAAAAATCTTTTTACGATTGACAGGGGATAAATTGTTTATGAAAATAAAAAATTGTTAACATAATTTCTTGGAAACTTGTAAATTATAGAATATGAGTAATTAATTTAGAAAAAATTACGACTTTAGCATGAATTTTACATAAAACTGATATATATATATATATATATGTATATATATATTTTTTTTTTGCAATATTTGGTGCATTTTCCGGGCACACTACTAGCGGGTTGGGGGCGTCAAAATAAAAAGTTATTGGATGGAAATTATTCCATGAACATTAATTAGGAGGTGAATAAACTTTTATTCACAATAAGTTAATAAGAATTACTTCTTTTTTCCATTTATTCGAAAACCGAACTTTCCCCATTTAAAACCCCATGGTAATTTCAAAAGACCAGGGGCATGGGTTAATGTCGAACGATTGTGAAAAATACGTAATTTCCATATACCCCCCCCCCCCCGGGGGGGGGGGGGGGGCATCACTTAAAATTGAAAGTCGAATTTTTGTGCCACCCTATTGTACAAGTTTGTGAGCCCATTGATAATTGTCCAAGAAATAAAAGTTTCAATTTGTTTCTAAATTTCTAAATTTTTTTAATACTTAAAAAAAGTATATATACTAAAAATTTGAGCAAGTTTGCCTCTACATAGGCACTTTACTTAGAGTAAAAACTATTGTATAAAACACCCCAGGGAGGTTCAGAGGACGGTTTTTGGATGGGGGGGGGGGCACCTAAAGGTTAAACTTCCCCCTCCATTTGAGTGTTTTTTTATCGTTTTGATTCTTTTTTTTTAAATGAAAGGTTATTACTAGGGGACTTGTTTACTTAAGTGGTCAGGTGTGTTTTTTAGCCATTTAAGAGAAAAATGGTATTAAAATTATGAAGTCATTCATATAAAGTGTAAGAAGTAGTACATTGTGTATCGAGGGCAAAATACCCGTACGCCCTTGATACACGCGATACTTGTTGTTCTAGCCTCCTTGAAAACAAGCATATGAAGCAGATACAGGATGTTTAGTGTACTTCACAATTTTTGATTATAAGTGAAAGGAAGAAATAGCGTACTTTGCATAAGGGAGACTGTGGGGTCCAGCCATATAATTTTTTTTACAGATAAACATCATTTCCTCCATATTCTCACTTGCGTGGTGCAGTGTATGTGTAGCGGGCGTAAAGTGTTATGTAGCGGGCGTAAAGTTCCATGTAGCGGGCGTAAAGTTTCATGTCGGCCCGACAGCGGAGTGCGCATGTGCGAACGTCACTGGGCTGGAAGCGGCCACATTACGTCTGCTTCACGTGCATGCAATGGCGCGTTTTTGAGGGGGGGTCGGACAAAACAATCTTTTAATGGCCTTCGCTGGCTATAAAACGGATCTTACCGGTTAAGCAAAAAAAAAGTAAAAAAATAGAAATAACCTTTTTCAGTAGTAATAACCTTTTATGTTTAAAAATAAGAATAAAAAAAACCACCTCTTCCCCTTTCCTGGTCAGTTTTGAAATTACCGTCTGGACCAGATGGATGAATTTCATGAATCTCCTGTCCTCGCACTCTTCCAATAAGATTTCCATTACGGTAAATTACATCACCATCAGAAAAACGCACTACTCGATTCGGTCGACCTTGATCATGTAAGAAAAATACAGTCGTTAATTAATTTGAACATTTAAAAAAATCATCAACTTACAATCAGACAAATGTGTGTTTGAATCAAACAAATTCTTTCTTTGATATAGGGCCAAACACACATTTGATTAATTAAAACAAATAATTGTTCGAGCCAAACAATATTTATTTGAACCAAATCATTTCTAGCTTTTATATAGGGTCAAACAAATGTTTCTTGATTTTAACAAATATTTGAGCTAAATTTTGCATCTTTTTCGCAATCCAAACAAATTTTTATTAGTTGAAAAATATACATATTTGTTTTAGATTGTACTTTAATTTCAGAATTACCGGTATATCTCATTTTCTCGAATCCAAAAATCGTTCCATCGATTACTACTCCAATAGCATGTCCATACTGGTACAATATTTGTGAATGGTATGGTCTTGATTCTGCAAGAACACATATAGCGATTTTTTATATAAGAGTTTTTTCAGCGAACCCTAATGTTAATACTCCGTAATAAAGATGTCCTAAATGTGATGGCAAAATCAGTTAATATTAACATGTCAATTTAGACACACGAAAATGCTGCACGGGTTTTGCAGGGCTCCAGTCGGGTGTCCTATCTTTGGAGATCCGCTACAATGGATGCAGTATTTTTTAATGATTATTTTTATGCGGGCTTCAAAACTGCGTAGGGAAAATACTTTCAAGGAATTTAGGAAACTGAGAATTTCCGCAACATTTTTGGTTCTGTGCATGTCAAAAATTTTAGTTTTAAGGAATGGTAATATAAACAGACAAAAGTGTTAGATACAGGGCCGACAGAAAATAGATGCGAATTGTGAAGTGAAATTTTTAAAACATATAAAGTGAAAAATTCCAAAATTTTTCATTTAGTGAATATGAGGGAAGCTAGAAAGCGATTTTTAGGGAAAGGGTGTAGAATGGAATGGAAAAGGGGCAAAAAAGGGGTGAAATTAAAATGTCAATTCGAATTCAATATTAATTGATTTGGTATTATATTATGTTATGAAAGTAAAGATGAAATCAGAACAGAAGAAGAGAAGAAAATACAAAACGACTTTAAAGGAACCAAGAAACTGTTATATAAATCTATGAAGGAAAGTAAAAGAACAGAGTTTGTCAGCATGAGAAATAGCAAAGGTGAAATGCTGTATGATACAGACGGGATACTAGACGCTTTGAGAGACTCTTTTAGAGAATTATTGGGAGACGAAGATATAGGGCACCACAACTGCGATATTGAACACGATGCGTTAGAAAACTCAATTGAGAGAAACTGTGTCACTGAGGTTGGGGATATAATTAAAAAAATTTTAAATGTTAAGACAGCCGATGTAGACAGTATTAACGCTGGAATGCTCGAATACGTTGGCGAGTACATACCTCACAGGTTGTGCGAATTGATAAATTTATGTATTGAGATGGGAGAAGTTCCAGATAACTGGCAAAAAGCGATTATCGTGCTAATGTACAAAGGAAAGGGAGACAAAAGCAACTGCAATAATTACAGAGGTATCATATTACTAAGTACCGTAAGTAAAATATATTCAAAAATACTTATTCGTGGGGTAATAAAAATAACAAAAGAAAAGGTGTGGGAAGTCCAAATTGGATTCATGCCAGGAAGATCATGTACGGATCAAATATTTAGCTTGAGACAGTTCACAGAAAAAAGTTTGAGAGTAAGGAAAAAAGTCTCCTGTGCATTTGTTGACCTAGAAAAAGCGTTTGACAAGGTGGATAGAAGTAAACTTTGGGAGTGTGCGGAGTCAATGGATGGCCCCTACAAGCAATAAAAACAATATATTCAGGTAGCAAAGCGAGTGTAAGGATTAATGGGAAATTGAGTGACATCAAAGAGACATAAGAAGCCATAGAAACACAAGAGCTTGCATGAGAAAATGCATGGACGTGAAGGAAGCTCGAGAGGTATGCCAGGACAGAAAAATATGGTGAAAAATAGTTTATAATAAGAGTGCCAGTGGAGTGAATGACGCCTGAAACAAAGACCTTGGATACTAATGGGCCCGAGTGGGGAGCTTCACATGATGACTTTGTGAGGCTCTTCACTTGGGGTGATGGCTAGAGAGATTGATCAGCAGCCTGGGTCGAAGCAGTGTTGCGAAACGAACGTGTTATTTAAATGAATAACACGGGAATTCTAGATCAATCAAAAAATATACACCCCCTTCCCCACATTATTCCCTTCCCTATCGAGTGAGTCACGCCTACCCCGAAAGGGAAATGGCGTGAGGTATATATATATATATATACTTACGAACAGAATTCAGAAATATCACAAACGTGAAGAACAGTGTGAAAATAAAAATTCTCATTTTTCTCGGGAGAGATCTGATTTTTGAAGAATGTCTTCAACTGTAACTGATAAGATGTTGCGTATGTTTTACGAGTATAATATATACTAGCCGTTATCTCATTATTGACAGAAATAATTATCTATATTTAGGCGATGAGGTGGAATTGAGACATTACTTTCCTTGAAAATGCGAAGAGTTGGAAGAGGAACAGCTCTACACGTGGCGATTGGACATAAGTACTCGATAGAATAGACTGATAGATTCAATCCGATATGTTTAAAATAGAATAGGGTAGGAATGGATACAATGAGATACGTGTTACGTGTAAAATAGATTAAAAGAGAAATTGATAGAAAAAAAAACTTAAAAATGATAAGACAGTATATGGGTGAGTCTCTATATTAAGTTCACTTTTGACAGGAACAATTTTGTTTACAAAAGTATTTTGAAATATGTGCTTCTCATTAAAACTATTTATTGGAGCTGGCGTGAGCAATTTCAAAAGTATTTGAGCTTACAAATATTGCTTCAAAGTTTAAACAAATTTTTTTGAGAAACTCCTCGGTCATTTTTTCAAATCTGTGTTAGTAATCCGATTTACATAAAAATGAGTATTCTAAAGTTCTTGGGGTCGCCCAGTTCGAATTTGATAACAAAATTTCCAAATTCAACCCGCGTAGAAAGTGTATAAAGTGTAGAAGATTATTGGAGAACTATTCGGGGCCAGGATAGACCGCCCACACAGCTAATTTGGTGCTGTCAAGACGGTCTATTATGGCGCTGAGTAGAAGTTAAACGTTTTTCTATGGTCAGACGCCAGTCTGGACAAGCTAATCTAGCGCTAGTCAATCGGTCTCCTGAAAATCTACTTTAGATGGTTGGTGTTGAAATTTTTTTCAATGACTTTCTATATGATGAGAAAAAAATTCTTTGTTTTTAATGTATATTTTTTATTTTTTATACTTTTAAACACTTTTGATATTTTTGGAAATGTGAAAAAAAAATTTAGATTCAAAACTTAAAAAAATTGTTCGTCCTGATAGGCTAGCCAGCATCCGATTAGGGCCGAAAAGATTAACTGCATGATGAGGAAAAAATTTTTTCTTTTTAAAGTTCATTTTTTATTTTTGATACTTTTAAACACCCAGGCTCTTTTTGGAAATGTGAAAAAAATATTTCAATGAGACACTTACAAAATTTGTTGGTCCTAACAAGCTATATAGCACCCAATTAGGGCCCAAAAAGACTGACTAGATGATGAGGAAAAAAATTCATTTGTTTTAATGATTAGTCTTCGCCTTTGGTACTTTCAAGCACACTGGCTATGTTTGGAAATTTTCAAAAAGATAGTTGGGTTTGATATTTCGAAAATTGTTTGGTGCCCGATGAGGGCCTGAAAAGACCGTCTAGATTAGATGGTCTAGACAATGCCTTAACTGGACGCAAGTCTGCTCCAATAATTTTCTACACGGGAAGTTGACTAATCCAGCGATATAAAATTTCAAAAATGTTCTCAATTTTATAAAAATTTGTACTCTAAGGTTTTTAGGGTCGCTTGTTTGAAATATAGTAATAGAATTATTCAACTCAAAATTGCAAATGTAAATCATGAAAATGAGAAAATTTAAAATTTTTAAATTTAAAAATTGCATAATTTTTAATTGTAAATTTGAAATATCGAAAACATTTAAATTTTTTAGATTTAAAATTCAAAGTTTTAGATAAACGTTTATTTTTTAGCCTGCTGGCCTTAAAAAATTGACTTGCTTACACTTCCATTTTTTACAGAATTTTCTTACAACTAACCCTTAAAACTAACATCCTTCCACACCTTATATCTAACGCCGCTCGCTCTTATCGCATTGCCTTCCTCGCTTCGCCTCGCCTCGCCTCGCTCGCATGTCCCTACTTTCTTGCTTGCCTCGCATTACCAAACTCTGCCTCCGCGACTAATACCTAATACTTATCTACTATTTACAATATTTACAATTACTTATATTTACTTCCTCCTCTATTTACAATCTTTCCTTCTCCATTCCTCTTCCTCCTTCCTTCTCTTCTTCTCCATCTTTCCCAATACTCCCTTCACCCATGCTACTGCCCTTTTGTCCCCCCTTTCATGCATCAATACCTCCATGCTTATCCCACTCCTTTCCACCTCCACGCACTCCTCCAACCAGTGCTCCACTCTTGCCTCCCCCTTCCCACATAGTTCACACATCCTATTTTCCCTAGCGAGCCAGAACCTATTGAAACCCTCCATGCACCCACATCTCATCCTCGCTATAAGCTCCTGACTTCCTTTCTCTCCTTTCTCACACAAATATTGCGCTCTCGCCCTTGGCATAATCCACACATAGTTCCCATTAAACCTTGTCTCTCTTATTCTCTCTTCCCCTGCTGTCTTCTCTCTCTCCATGCTGTTTTTCTTAACCAACTCATATACCTTCCTTCCTTCCTCATGCATCCTTCTCAATTCATCCATATGCAGTCCATTCGTTCTAAAATACCTTTCTCTTTCAACCTCCATCTTCCCACCCCCTCTCCTGTTCTCCTTCTCCCACCAACACTCCCTAACCAGCTTACTTCCCCTCTCTTCCAAAAATTTCTCCTCATATTTACACGCTCGACTCCCCGCTAGAATCCCTACACTCGTTCTCCCCGTCTCCCTCCTGACAATATAATTAGGCGTGTTCCTTGCCAACCCCAGTGTCCACTTTACATATCTCTCCTGTACCCTATTTACCTCTTCGCTTTCCTTCCACCCCCACACCTCTACTCCATACAATAGCACACTCATCACTAGTGAGTCAAACAATTTCATTCTCCTTCCAAAATCATCTGCGAATAACTTCTTTCCCAACCCCCACACCTGCCTCATCACCACATTTGCCCTCCTCACTCTCTCTTTTATGTGACCATCCACTCCGCCATTCCTCCGAAACAAGAAGCCCAGGTACACAAACTCTTTCACCGCCTCCACCGCCTTTCCCTTCCACTTCCACTGCCCTTCCTTATCCCTTCCACCTCCTTTTCTGAAAACCATAACCTTGGACTTTTCCGCATTCAGTTCTAACTTGTTCTTATCCAGGTATCTTCTCAACCTCTTCATCATTTCCTTTAAGGCCTCCTCGCTTTTTGCCAACAACACTATGCCATCTGCATACGCTAGCGACCAAATTCTAACCCCTCCTATCCTGACTCCTCCTACCACTCCGGCCTCCAGCTTACTTTCCATATCCGCAATTAAAATCGCAAAAAGCGTCGGGCTAAGCGGACACCCTTGTCTTAACCCCCTATCCATCCAGAATCCCTCCGAAATCCCCTGTCCTCCTCTTACCTTATCTTTGGTTTCTTCATATATCTCCCTTACCCTCTCGATCAGGCCTCTCTCCACTCCCCTCTCCTCCATCGCCTCCCACAACCTCCCCCTATCCACCGACGGAAACGCGCCTTTTAGATCCACAAAAAACGCGTACACTCTCGACCCCTTCTTCGCTAATTCTCTATCCACCACGTGCTGCAGAACGTAGATATTGTCGATAGTACTCCTACCTGCCCTAAAGCCCGCCTGCGTCTCTGGCAATATTCCTTTCCCCTCGACATCCTTCCGCAGCCTCTCCGCTACTACCATCGCGTATACTTTATACGCCGTATTCATTAGCGTAATCCCCCTATAATTTTCCTGCCTATCCCTCTCTCCTTTCTTATACAGAGGCACTATTAATCCTTCTCTCCACCCTCGTGGGAATCCCTCCCCCCTCCATACTTTCTTCACTACCTCCTTCAGCCTCTCCCTAACCTCTTGTGTACTAAACAGCCATGCTTCGTTCTCTAGCCCATCCAGCCCTGCTGATTTTGACCTTTTTAACTTCCTTATCTGTTTCTCTATCTCCTCGTCATTCAACTCCTCCATCTCTGCCTCCCCCGTTCTTCTACTCCCATCATCTATCTTCCTTGAATCTGAGCCCTGAAATGATTCTTTGAAAAACTCCCTCCACTCCTCACTCCCTATCTTGTCGCTTATCCCTACTCTACGCTTCCTAAACCTATTTATTATCTTCCAGACGTCCCCTTCTGTCTTAACATTTCCTAACTCCTCCTCCAGCTCTTTCTCCTTTTTCTGTTCTTTCTTCTTACACATCAATCTAAACCCCTTCCTCATTTCTACGTACTTCTCCCTTTTCGCAGTACCCTCTTTCCACTTCTTATACTTCCTCTTCACCTTTCTTTTCATCTTTTTACATTCCCTATCCCACCACGGCTTCACCATTCCTTTCTTCTTCTTTTTGAATACCTTCTTTTGCACGCACCCTTTCACTTTCTCTTTTAAATCCTCCCATATCTCTTTCACCGTCTCCCCTTCGAAGCGTGCCTTCCCTAACTGCTCCTTATATTTCTCTATCGCCTCCCTCGTCCAGCTAACCCTCTCCCCCGTCGACACTTCTTCCCCACCTTGCCTTCCGCCGTTCTCACCCCTTATCCACAACCCTAATGGCTGATGGTCTGATTCTACCCTCCCTTCTACTGCGAATCTCTCCATCTCCTCCCACCCTTGCATATTCATAACTACATAATCTATTACCGATACCCCCACCTTACCTACGTTTGTGTATTCTCCCTCTTCGTCCCCAGTTGCCATACCATTTGCCACCGCCCAGCCTCTATCCTCCATCCAGTCCCTTAGAATCTCCCCCTCCTTATTTATTAACCTATCCTTCGAATTCCTTTCGAAGCTCTCCCCTTCCCTGTAAAGGCCCCCTTCCCTCCCCATCCTCGCGTTAAAGTCCCCACCCAGTACCACCATACCCTCTTCTCTTTCACCTAACAGGTCTTCCACCCTTTCTTTAATTCTTTCCATCCCATCCTTATTGTACACTGTCACAAACTTACACATTACCCCTCCTATCTTTACTTTCCTCATTTGCATTCCCTCCCCCTCTTCCTCTCCGTGAGCTTCTTCCTCTAATCCATCTCTAATCCCCGTTATAATTCCCCCACTAGCCCTTCCTTTCTTCTTCACTCTGACCGCCTCCTGGAGTCTCCACCTATACCCCCTTGGCAGCTTTGGCTCTATTTTATCCCATTCCTTTCTTTCCACCCACGTCTCTACCAGTCCTACCACATCAAATTCCTGGATATACCTCCAGAACTCCTCATCCTTCTTCTTTACCCCTGCTACGTTCCAGTAAAGCACCTTCACAACTCCTCTACCCTGCATTACCCCCACCCCCTACTTCCTACGAAACAAATTCCCCTGCACTTCCTTCAACACCTCTTTCTCCTCGTCCCACACCCACATTTTCTCGTTTATTTTTATTTTCCGATATCCTACCTTCGCCGATCTCCCTTCACTCCTCTCCCTCCTAGCCCTGTCGTACAGCATTCTCTGTACATCCCTTTCCTTTCTCGTCAAAACGTGATCGATGAAAACTTCCTTATCCTTTATCCTATTTTTATTTCTCATTACCCCCAATTTTTCTTCCCAGCTCTCCAACTCCACAACCGCCACTTCTTTCTCCTGTCTCCCCTCCAACTTAACTTTCCCTACCCTGCCTTTATTCCACCCTGTGCTCTGTAGCAGCGCTTCCACACCCTCCCTTTCTTCCCCGCTCTTCATCTTCAACCCTCTTATCACGATATTATTTCTCCTGTCTGCCTTCTCCTTTCACTCCATTCTCAACTCCATTGCCCTTATCCTTTCCCTATCCGCCCTCTCCTCCTTTTCATTCCTACGCTCTCCCACTTTCTCTTCTATCATATTCCCTACCCTCTCCCAAATACCTTTAATCTCGCCCCAGCTACCCCCGACTCCTATTTCCATTTCCGTCCTGCCCTCCACCTTCTCAAGCTTTTTTTCCGTCCTTTCTTTCCACGCCCTAATCTCCTCTTCCATCTGTTTTATGTTAACTTCTTTTTCTTTTCTTTCCCTCTCTAACCCATCTACTCTCTCTCTCAGCTCTTTCACCTCCTTTTCCCATTTCTCATCGCTGATTCGCAAGTCCTCCCTCATACCTTCCATCTGCACCTTGGTCCCCCTTACGTCCTCCCTTAGTCCCTTGATCTCGCCTAACAACATCCCGAGAGCCTCCTTTTCCAACATCCCC
>CAKNYM010053900.1:501716-557038 GCA_932195095.1 Andricus curvator | reverse complement strand
GACAGATGTCTCTGCCAAATTTTGGCGTCTTTCGCCGCCAAATTTTCTTTTTTTTCGCCTTTTTTTTCAATTCCTCAGTCCCTGCAGACACCCCTTTCTCTCCTTAGCATCCCCTAACTTTTCGAGAACCACCCTTGAACCCTCGAAAGCCCAGGACTCCTGACCACGCACTCCCCCGATTACTTGCCAACCTAACCTCACTTTCCCTATCTAGCTAGATACCACCTCCCACCCACGCTGAAACTCACTTTTTATCTCCCCAATTCACCCCACACAACCCTACTCACCTCCTCGGCTTCCACCCTCACACTCCACTCACACCTTCCACACAAATTCCGTAAAATTCTCTCTCCACCTGTCACTAAAACACGTTCTCACTTCCGCCACCAACATGCAAGTCCAAATTCAAAGTTCTATAATTTCGAAGAGTTACAATGGAAAATTCTTGAATTGTGGTTCAGTGTTTACAATGAAAAATTCTTCAATTTTGAATGTTTGTAATCTGAAACTCTTCAATATTCAATTTTTATGATAAAAAATGATGCGATTTCGTATGCTTTTTTGGGATAGCTCAATTTCGAAGATTCGAAATTGAAAAATATTCAACTGTGAAGATTTGAAACTAAAATTTATTCAATTTCAGGTATTTGTAAATAAAAATTCTTAAGTTCTGTCACACTCAAGAGTTTTGAATTCCAAATCTTTCAAAGTAGAGAAATTTCATATGTGAACATCATAGAATTTTGAATTGCAAAACTTAAAACTTGCACAATTTATAATTGTAGAACTTTAAAAGTAAAAAATCTTCAATTTGAAGATTTACAATTCAAAGTTTTATAATTTTAAAAAGGTAAAATTGAAAATTCTTGAATTACGGAAATATATGGAGAATTGCGAATGGTTCAATTATTGACAAAATTTATATTTCAAAACTACACGGAAAAAATGTGCATTGAATCAAGAAGGCTAAATTACTTAGCTAATTTTAATTGAAAGAAGCCAGTATTTTCTTTTTACATGGGACCGATTTTCTTGAATCAAGAAAACAATATAATCGGAACAACTAATTGAATCAAGAATATAATTATCTACTCAAAGCAAATAACTATTGAATTAATTTGTTCCATTATACTTCTTTGCGTGAAGTTTGATAAAATATGGAATTAGGAATATTATATTCTCATGATAAGTAATTAAAACTATAACTCAATTTTTCCTGATCCAAGTAAATTCATCTACTTATTTTTACTACTATTTTAATTAAAACAATTGTTATGTTCTTGAGACAAGAAAACGAATATATTTAGCGAATAAATCATTTCTCTTAGCATGATGCTTGAATATTTTCTTTCAAATAATTATTATTTTGAAACGAATGTCCACTGTACTTTGAAGATGCCTATGATATCAAGTTAGAATCAAATCAGTTTACTCAATATAAGAACTGGAGACTTGATACAAAACACATTACACACATACTATATGACAATGAATATATTGGTCTAAATTAATTTACTTCTTACTGCATAAATATCTTATGGTAAATAATAAAGTATATATTTATTGCGGTTATTGTAAGTATATTGATGATATATGTAACTACTTAATACATGATCTGCGAGACCTCTCTTATCTGAACTCTGTAAATGCATAGGAAGAAAGACGAAACGTCATAAAAAATTGTATCAGATGCTGACTTCAGTTTTTCTTAATAATGTCAATTACTGGTTATATTTAAAATACTTAAAAATTTCGGTTGCTGATAAAATGTTGTAGGAAGTTTCGTCTTCTTTTTTCGCTGGAAAATCTCCCTATATACAGAGTTAATATAACAGTGCTCTCGCAGATCTTGTATTAAGTAATTAATAATTAAATTAAGTTAAATATTAAATTATATTAAGAAAGTATGAAATATAACCTAAGAAAAAAGTCACTTGGATCAATACATTATTATATTCACATCCTCAATGAGAAGGTATCAGTTTTATGTAAAATTTGACTTCGTCGGTTTTCATCCAATCTCCACGCTTGAGACTCCCTGAGTCAGAAAAAACGATTTTTACGAAGGTTTCTGTATGTATGTATGTATGTATGTATGCATGTATGTATGTCTGTAGCCTGTAGTATCTTGTAGGTACGATAACTTCCGAAAGATTGATCAGATTGGATTTATTTGGCACACTTCTTTAGGGCCTGAAAAGAAAGAACGAGTTCGTTAGCCAGCTAACTTGGAGAAAAATTCAAAAAGTTAGAGCATTTTCAAAATTGTTGAGAAAATTTTTTTAAGATTCAAAAATGCTGTGTACGGCTGTTCATAGTACTAGGAAAGTCAAACAATTCATCTTATTTTATTTTTTTGATTAAAAAAAATTATCAGAGTTATAGCATTTGCAAAATTAAAAAAAAACAATCAAAAATGAAAATTTTAAGCCAAACAACGCATTATATGTAAAAAAGTCAAGATGATGAAAACGTTGCTTTCCGAAAGCTATACAAGATTATCATAACATCTTTTTGAATTTTCTTGAAAAATTGAAAACTCAAATTTTGATTGCACACAAAATGATGAAACATTAAAAATTACATTTTGCGGAGAAGCTATGCAAGATGCAAAAAAGATAAAAAGACAAAAATTATTATGCATATGCACCCAAAAAAGATCCATACATTTGTTTCTAATCACTTTTTAATAGGACGCATAGTTTTTGTTATTTATGAAAAACAACATTAAAAATATAAAAATTAAATTTTTGGATAAACGACACAAGCTAAGAAAAAAAAATAAAGAAACAAAAGTTGTCTACCAAAAAAAGAGCTACAAATTTGTGTTAATCATTTTTCAATAGGATATGCGTAGTTTTTGTTTGAATCGTGAAAAATGACATTACAAATGAACAAATTGAATTTTTGGAAAAAAAGACACAAGGTAAAATAAAATGTTTAATAACAAAATTGTTTTTAAATTAGATCTTAAAAATTGTCTCTTAACCTTTATTTCTCACGAGTCATGTGATGAGAATTCACAATCACTAAATTTTGGTTGTCGATAGTTTGACCTTTAATTTTAAAAGTCCTATGCAAAAATGTGGGGGAGGTTCAATGACAAAGTGCGTAGCGCGAGGTAAACATATCCCTTAAACTGCACTGTGGGTGCCAAACACCCAGAACAACGTTGAGCTTATTTTTTTCTAAAAGTATACAGTTTCAAGAGTATATCATTAAATTTTTAGGTAAAAATATTGAAAATTACGCAATATATACATTTTTTTATGAAAAAACTAATTTTTTCGATTTTTTTTTTAAAATTCAGTTTTTAACAAATTATATCGTTATAAAACCAACGAGATTTAAAAAAAACGTATAATTCTACATCCCATTAAAATTTCGTTAGAAAATATTGAAATCCGGCTTAGTTATACAAGTTTAAACATCTGGGTGTCAAACACCCACGGTGTAGCTTACGTAACTATTTTGAGGTGTGCAGTTTAAGGGATATAATCGAGCACGAAGTGCTAAGCGCGAAATCCAACAGGTGCGCGCATAATGGTTTGATTCAAAAATGCATGTATCACGGATAAAAAACCGCTTAAATTTTAAGTGACTATTATATTATTCCTAGATAGAGTGAAAAGTCTAATGAGATTTCAGGGAATTTGATTAAATAGTAGAAGAAAAGTCAATTAATTTTTTTAAATAGAGTCACTGGAAAAGTTTACTAATTCTCATAAAAAAAGTATTTTAAAAACCAAGCGATCCTTTCTGATAAATATGTAATACACATTTCTCTAGTGTTTAAGAGACTGTCAAATAATTTTTAAGAAAAGAGATTCGAGCAAACGGTTGATAAATTATATTGAAAAATCTATCAGATTTAATTTGAGGGTGAACGACTTTTTATATGATTTGTGAAAGTTTTCCGTAACGCCGCGCATGTTGCGCATTTTGCCCGTTGTACATCTGTTGCACTGTTTACATGGTGCTATTGCTTGTGACTTTATTTCCTGGAAGGATATTTTCGAGGTCAGGAACATTCTGTGATCGGGAAATGATAGGGGAGATATTTTCTGATCGAGATTATTTTTTAATTCTTAGTTTTAACAGAAAAAGTTATTCAATCACATTAAATTAAACTTCATATCATATTGCATAATATCAGATTCAATGAGGTTGTTTTGAAAGTCTTTAACATGGCTTTGATTCCAATTAAAATTTCGGAGTTCAAGCGCTTCTAATTGTGAATATTGTTTAATTGTAAAGACTATTTGTCGAATCGGAATAGACTTTGCAGTCCTTTTCGAAATGCTTTACTCTAAAATATGGAAATTAAATTCAAAATAAGTCAAAATTTCAATTCCCTCTTTTTGATTATTATTCTTTTTAATTTAATATAAGTGATATCTGTGAATATTAAATAATAATAAAAATTTCGTTAATATTATTTAACCATTTTTTAATTGTAAACTTGTGGTTTTTTATTCGTAATTTTTAAACGAAGTAGAGATATTTTTAGAAACAAATCATTAATCATAGAAAATGTCTGGGACTAAAAATGGTGAACCTTTTGGCAAACACTCATATAATTATATAATTCTTTTTTATCATGTAAATAATAAAAAATAAATATATCGCAGCATAAAACATGGCTTGAAAATTGTTTAAAAATACTATTATTACATTTTTTAAATAATTTAACAAAATGTTATGCCTTTTTAAAGCAAGATATTTTAGGAAAATGAATTCAGAAACAACATGTTTTAAAAGTTTATCAAGAATGCATTTCATGTTATAAAAAAATAATTAAAAAATTGACAATTACACATTTTTAAAATAAAAAAATATGGTTGCTTTGCGGGCACATTCTCATTGCGCGCCGTGCTTCGCGCCAAGTTTGGAAATTGGAACTGAAATTTTTTTTCCATTTGTTTTTAAAGAAGGTTCCTAAAGAACATGCGGTTTTCACGATAACATTCTCATTGCGACACTCGCACTTCGCGCTCGGTAATTAGGTTATAGATTCAGTTCTGTTTGAAAATATAAACGATGTAGACAAAATTGAACGGCATATAAGAAGTAGGTATATTTTTATTATAATTTTAATAAAAAAACATCATTTTTTTAAATTTACTAAATGGAGACATTAAGCCGCAGGCTTTGGTTTCGATCGTTCGAACTTCAGTTCTAAGGCAACTCTACTACGATGAATTAATCTAGAACATTTTCAATTTGTGTCCAATTGGAAAATTTCATCATAATAGTTTGTAAATCTTGTTGAAATCTACTGAAAATTTGAAATAATATTTCTTAATCTATCAAAAATATATTTTTTTTCATTTCTTGAATTTTTCGAATTCTTGAAAAGCATATAAATTTTTTAATTCTCATCGAAATTAAAAATGGCACGCGGATAATTTGCAAGTCTTTTTGGTTTGTACCAGAAACTTTGACGAAAATGTCAAAAACTCTCTTAATCATTCTAATAACAGGATTTTGTTTCAAATTTTGAAAAAGCTTTCACTTTTGGAATTTTGGTCAAATCGAACAATTTAACACGGATAATTTTTAAATATATTTGATATCTCCTGAAAATTTTGAATTAAATTTCTGAATCTATCAGAAAAATAATTTGTTCTATTTTTTGAAAAGTATCTAACTTTTCTAATTTTCATCAAACTTAAAATTTCCATTTAAATAATTCGCAAGTCTTTTACCCATCTGTAAAAAAAACTTTTACAACAATATCTGAAGCGTGAAAAAATTTTTTTTTCCATATGTTGAAAATGCTCTAAATTTTTTAATTTCGGTTGAAAATATCTGGTTAACGAACTCAACCTTCAGTTTGGGACCCTTAAAAAGTTTATCAAAGGCTGACTCGATTGGCCAAATCCTTCAAAAGTTAGCGTGGGGAGAGATGCTGCTGGGGAGACTTGCCGCATTTTTGCCATCTTTAGAACTACTGAGAAAATTTTGTTCGGAGGGATATGCACCTGGGGAGACTTGCCGCAGTTTGGCCATATTCACAACTAGCTACAAAATTTTGTTGGGCGAGAGATGCCACAGATATGATAACTCATACTGGGAGACTTGCAGCAGATGTGGCAATTAGTCCTGTAAGACTTGCCGCAGTTTTGCCACTTTGATGTGGACTGGAAGATTTTTCCCGGATGAGAGATGCCGCTGGGGAGACTTGCCGCATGTGAGATGATATGGACCCACTTTCAGCCTGAAAGTTCTTGCACTCGACTTTTCCTTTCAGAATTCTTGTTTCTTCTGATTTCGACGTATTTTATGTTTGAAGGAAAAATAAAGTATCGAGCACTTTTTAAAAAAGGTATTATTCAAACTTAACGTAAATTTTGTCTACATTGAAAGTTTTCAAACGGTTTGAATCTCTATGCAGAAAAAGTATTGAGCCCTTTGTGATACAAATGAAATTCAATTATTTTTTTTACATATTTTGAATTCTTGTTTTGGAAAAGTTATTCTGCATTCAAAACTGAGTCAAAAAGTATGATAAAAGAATTGGATACATTGAAAATGGTGTGTTTTACGGATGTTTTTATACAGCGGAAAATCATTTTTTTGTCATTAATTTTGTTAAAGAATTTTTGTAGTTGACTTGTCTTTATTACTTATTACTTTTTTATCATTTTTAACGTTTTCAATATTTAAATACAGAAAATATTGAGCCCTCTGTGAAATAAGTAAAATTCAATTCTTTGTTACACTTTTTAAAAATTATTGTTTAAAAAGTGTTATCCCGCATTAAAAACTAAGTAAGAGACTATCATAAAAGAATTGGATAAATTGAAAACTGCGCGATTTATAGTGGTTTCTGTATAGAATAAAATCGTTTTCTGTCATCAAGGTTATTGAAACATTTTCGCACTTTACTTTTCCTTATTGTTTATTACTTTTGGATAGCTTATAAACTTTTTAAATATTCAAATAAAATAGACGAGCCTTTTTTTAAATAAGTAAAATTCAATAAAAAATTATTTCTAAATATAAAATTGTCTATTAAAGTCTTTCGAAAATTTTCAGTTTGCCTTAGAACTACTCATTAATCATCAGAAAGATGTTTTCTTTAAAGAAAAATTGAGTTCAACAACTCTTAGTTTGAAGGTTGTTGAGGCTCACTGTACGACTTGGTACGGCGCGGCGTTGCCTCAAACTACTCGTACTTGACCTAGATGTTGTACCTACTAAAAAATAGGATAGGGAAGTGTTTAGACCGCGCAGTAAAATACGAGTTAAGGTAGTTTAGGTAGAGTTCGAATCGCCTCCGCAAGTGCGAGTTTTCAAAGCGTTTGAAAATGAAGATTTTACAACAATAATTTCAAAATTACTTTTTTTTTTCGTTGATAAATGTTTGTCCAAGTAAGAGAATATAAAGCCCTTGCTTTAGTGACTGTACTCTTCTTAAGTAAAAAATTCATGAAGTTGAGGCACTAGTTTATTGTTCCGATACTACATATTCTTAGGTTAAGAAAATATATTCTTCACGTGTGTCAGAAATAATTTATTGAAAGTAAACTATGTTCTGCATTTGAATACGCCTCTATCTGAAGTAAGACAATAAAGTTTCAGAATAATAAAATGTGCTATTCCATCTGAGAATACATTTTCTCGGATCAAGAAAACGTACACTTGTTCTAAGCATACGGTACCAAGTAGTTATTTATTTCTTTGGACCATAACCATATTATATCGTTCCCATTCACACCTAACATTGACTTGAATGAAGTAAAATTTACTTGATCCAAGAACAATTTGTTTTCCGTTGAACTATTAAAACAACAGAAAAAAAACGTTCAGTAAAACATATGATCTACTGAACGTTTTTTTGCAATAGTTCAATTTTGAATATTTACAATTGAAAATTCTTCAATTTTGAATTTTTCCAATTGAAGACTCTTCAATATTCAATGTGTATAATATAAAATGCTGCAATTTTGAATCCTTTTTTGGAATAGGTTAATTTTTCAGATTTGATATTGAGAATGATTCAAATTTTGAAGAATTAACATTGAAATTTATTCACTTTTATAGATTTCAAATTGACGTGCAATAACAAGACGTGGAATAATATACAACAAAAAACAATGACTCTATTTAAAAAGTTTTTTTGAGCGATCATTCACTATCACTTCCTTCAGAGATGTGTTAGGTTGCAATTGAAATGGTTACCTGAAAAGTGTATAATTGACCTGCAACCTAATAAAAATACGCAAAACTTTAACACGTTTTATATTAGTTTAAAGAGGTTGCATTACTTAAACTTAGTTATCAAAGAATTACTAATTATTAATTATTATTGGTTAAAAAAACAAAACAAAATCGACAAAAACACATCAGATTTTCATCGCACGTATATAAAAGAATAATAGTTTTCAATTTAAAAAGTAATAGTCATAATTTTTGTTTTAATAACCTTTGTTTTGAGAACTCTTCTCAAACTTAGCAACTTGTCAATGGAAAACAAGGAAAAGTCATTTTTTCACGTATTTAACGCGTGCGGTTAGTGTCATCAAAAAGAAGAAATTTACCAAATTTTAAAAATAATTCGTTAAATATTCGCAAACATATTGCACGGGAAAGAAAAAGACTCCCCAAACATTAATTTAAGAACATAATATAATGCGGTTGTTAAAATTTGAAAAGGGGCCATTCACAAAATACGTGATACATTTTTCAGGAACTTCTGCCCCCCATCCCCCGCGTGATACTTTTTCCATTGTTCTTAACATGGAGAATGATATTTCAGAAGACTCCCCTTCCCCTAAACGTATCACGTATTTTGTGAATGAGCCCAAAGAGTTTATATAAAATATGTTTCTGTATAAAATGGTCTTCTGTGTCAGTATTAAAAAGTTTGCTGACGTAACTTGCAATTATAAGTGTCAGAGTCTAGTCTAATCTAGTCTCTGAGAAGGCATCTTCCTCAAGAAACTCGTATGGCAGTCGCGAAAACTATGAGCGAATAGTATATTGTGCATCGTGTGGGAGGCAGACCGGTGACGGAAGTCAACAAAACTTGGTATTTTTTCTTCATTTGACGTTCATTTTCAGATAAAATAGAATAGCGTGGTTATAAACTACATAGTCACTTTTTCCATTCGGAAGAGGCGCTTCATAATAAGATATGCTAACGTAAAAGTGTAAAAATAGCTATTTTTAGCCATATTTGAGGCAATATAACATGATCAGCAATTTTTTTTTCTAAAAAATGCTAACCCCATCGCTAACCCCTCTTTATCTTCCATTTCCATTTTCGATCATCCAGAACTGATTTTTTTTTCTCCGAGATAAGGCACATTAACTATTTCAGTCCCATAATGAAAATCTATCAAAGAAGGCGAAGAGAAACTGAAATGGTTAGTGTGTTATATCTCAGAGAAAAAAATCGGTTTGAGATGATTAAAAATGTAAATGAAAGGTAACAAGAAGTACTAAACGATGGTTTTAGCAGTTTTTAGAAAAAAAATTGCTGATCGTGTTATATTGCCTCTAATATCGCTAAAAATAGCCGTTTTTGTACTTTTAGGTTAGGATGTCTCAAAAACCTGACGTATAGGAAAAATTTGGATAACGGTTTCGGTTTTAGGATACCAACATCATTCGGGGTCACATAGTCCGATAAAACAAAAATAATTTCAAACTACGAAGTAGGTTAGTCTACACTAGGGATGCAAAAAATATAGTTAGATTTTTTTGTCTGCATCCCAAAAAGACATTGGACCAAAAAAATTATATGCTAATAATTTAAGGAAACTGAACATTAAAAAGTGGTTTCAAGTGTGGGAAATTTTATATTTAACTAACTTGGTACAATTTTATAATATATATGTATGTATAAGATTGTACTTTAGTCTTTAAAATACCCGTTGATCGCGGATCTGCATCTCATGCTGCGTGCACCTCAAAGAAGGCAAAGCCGGCATGTCGAACATGTGCTGCAATAGGGGTTTCTCCGCGTACCACTAAATCATCCTCAATAGACGTGATTTCCTCTGCAAGATCTGGTAATGTATGAAAAATATAGTCATTTATTAATTTAACGGTTAAAAAATCATTAACTTAGAGCTATTGAATTGTAAACAATTGTGTCTATTGATAATTGACAGAGAAGTTAAATTTTGAACTTTTGTCTGAATTCTAACAATTTTTTAATATTTCAAAAAAATTATATATATATGTACTAAACATGTAAGCAAGCTTTGTTAATATTTACATGTGTCTCGAAATAGGCACTTTACTTAGAGTAAACGCTATTGTATAAAACACCCCAGGGGCGGATTCAGAGAAATGTTTTGAAGGGGGGGGGCACCTATCCGGCTCACCTCTGGATCCACCCATGAAACATATATGGAGTGTACGAAGAAATCTTTCAGCGCACAGAAAAACAGCGGGATCATTTTTGTTGCAGTTCTTCTGTTATGTTCTCGAAATCAGATTTTATTTCTCGAAACGAGAATAATTCAAGTGTGAAACTATAACATGATCGGCGTTTTTCTGTGGCCCTCGCTAGCAAAAAACGCATCTTACGGCTTAAACAAATAAGCCTCCAACTAACAACCTTTCATTGAAAAAAATATAAATCGATACAAACAAAAAACCACCTCTAGCTGTCCCCTTGTTAGTTTTTAAATTACCTGGTTTTCCATTCTCAAGAACTTTATAAATATGGTTTTCATGAATTATTCCAAGAAATTTAAGACCACGGTAAACTTGATCACCATCTTGAAAAGTGCAAATATAAGGGATATATCTACCCCCGATATTTGTTCCTGTAAGAAAAATATGGTCGTTCATTAATTTAAAGATTAAAAAAATCATTACCTTACTTAGAACTACGAAATTGTAATTAATTGTGTGTCGACTAATAATCGCCAAAGAAATTAATTTTTGGATTTTTTCTGAATCCCAACAATTTTGTATTAGCAACGGAAAAATGTATTTGTTTTAGATTGTAATTTAGTTTTACAATTACCTCTACTTCTTGCGAAGAAATGCCGTCGTCCACTAATTTCTGCAAAAACAGGTTGATACTTTTGGTACCATATGACAAAGCCGGTGTACGTATATGATTCTGAAAGAACACAAATAGTGATTTTTAATCACGAATTTCTTCAGCGAACCGTAGTCTTAATAGTCCGCGATAAAGATGTAGCCCTAGCTTTCGACTCGAGCTGACTCCAGCCCTAGCAGGGCTCGAGTCGGGTATCCTAACTTTGGAGATCCGCCACGATGGATGCAATATTTAAAAAAAATTAATTTTTGAGTGGCCTTCAAATCTGCGTAGGAAAAGCGCTCAAAAGTCTTCATGTTCCAAGCTGGATGTCGGGCTTTCGCCCTTATTTATTTATATTTTTATTTGTTTTCTCTTAATGTTTATTTGTACCAGACTTAATAAATGTTTTTTTTTTACTGATGAGGGTCCAAAAACAGTGACCGGAAAGTTTCAAAAAGAATAATCGAATCTTTTATTTTGACCTTCTTTTTCATGACTTGCTTCTCTATTTAAAACAAAAAAAAAGGTCGAGACTAAACGTACAACATTAATAACATGTGGAATTTTGAACATAAAGCATTTTGGCAACACTTTTGGCACTGTGCATGTAAATACTTTTAGTTTTAAAGATTGATAATATAATCAGATAAAAGTTTGAGATACAGGAACGGGAGGAAATAGATGTGAATTTTGAAGTGAAATTTTTGGAACATATTTTGCCACACAAGCAAGGATTGAACGTGAAATTTTCGGAGCATATGTTGGCAAAAATTTCGATTCAAACCTCATTAATTTTTATTATGTATTCAATATTGAAAAACTATATGAGTAGGTATGAAGATTAATTTTAAAACTTCTGAAAAAAATTAGTTCAAGCTGCAGTAAAGAGTTGTATCAAAATGGAACATGTATTGCAAATATTTTGCCTCCAAATGCTGAAGTCACATCTCAACTTCTCTCATTTAGAAAATAGGAGTATAGCTGGAAAGGGGTCTTTGGGGGAATGGTGTGGAATGGAATGGGGGAGGGGCAAGAAAGGGGTTAAATTAGGGGGTGAATATAGTTGATACCTGGTCGTATAAGATATTTTATTATGTGAATGATATTATATTATATTATATTATACTTACGAACAGAATGAAGAATTATCACAAACGTGAAGAACAGTATAAAAGTGAGAAGTCTCATTTTTCTCGCGACAGTGAACTGATTTTTACAGAATATTTTGAACTGCAAGTGATAAAATGTTGCGTACGTTGCAGGAGTATATATACTAGCCGTTATCTTATTCCTGACAAAAACAATTACCTACATTTAGGCCAAGAGGTGGAGTTGAGACATCAACGCTTCTTTTCATTGGTATAAGATAAGCATACCATATTTATTTTCCTTGAAAATGTTGAAGTTGGAGGAGAATCAGATAGAAAATGTATATGGTCATTTAAAATGAACTTTGGAATTCTTGTCCCTCGCTGGTAATGAGTTTTTTGGAATTTGGAAAGAGTTTATTCAAAATATATCTCTGGATAAAATGCCCTTCTGTGTCAGCGTTTGCAAAATTTGCTGACATAGTAAGTTGCAATTATAAGCGTCAGAATCTAGTCTTTGAGAAAACGTCTGTGCCACTTGCACCTCCACAACGGAATTTCGACGTTTTCTTTATGGTATAATTTTAGGTTACTTCCGACCTATTTTCGGACACCGATGCCGATTTTTGGGCTCTTTTATTTTTCTCAAAAAACCGAATTTTGTCTGGAGACGCTAGCAGCTAGCCCCTCCACAGCAGCAAATTAAACAAAAAATTGTAATCAACCACGCCACAATTTTGGGTTTTTTGTGCTCTTCAAGGCTGAACAAATTAATTTGTATAAAACAAGCGCCATATCCTAAAATCGACCCTTAAAATAAATTATTCACTCAGCTTAAGTGTAAGCGTATCAGATTTTTATACTATTTTTGGGCTATTTTTGGGAATCAATGCCGATTTTTAGGCTCTTTAATTATTCTCAAAATACGATTTTGAGTGGAAGTGCTGACAGTCGGTAATTTTCAAAAAACAACCCCTATATCTTAAAAACTACCTTTAGAATAAATTATATACTCAGCCTAAATTTAAATATGTAAGGATTTTGGTCTATTTTTGGGCTCTCCAAAACACTCAAAAATTATTCCACAAAATCAGCCCTTACATTAAAAAACTACCTCTAAAGAAAAACTTTGGAAATAAGTATAAGAAAAAGTATATCATAGGTCTGAGGTGGTTCTTAGCTTACTATAAATATCAAAATGTATTTAAAAAAAAACGTCAAGCAGAAATTAAGAATTTATGTCGGCTTCATAAAATAAGACCAACGAATTTTCAAATAAAAAATAATCAGACCGGTCAACTTGGAAAGACTCTAAACTATATCCACAACACAACAGTAATAATCAAAAACACAGAAAAAAACCCTGGCACATTTAACGAAACCCATCTGGGCCATAAAACTTTACAATTAAAAATAATAATTTCACACGCCTTTCTAAGATTCTATTTATTATCCTTATCTCCACAGTAATTCTCAACAACCCCAAAAAATAACAAGATTACTTAATTTCCAATTTAAAAAATTTAATAAGGTGAACATTTTGAAATAAAAACTTCTATAATTACGCAACTTTAATTGTAACTATACATATTTTTGATTGAAATAAATAAAAATGATTCGATTACAAATTTGAATTCTTCAGGCCAATAAAATTTGTAATTAAAAGCTCCTGACATTGAAGCTCGTTTTCATTTGAAATGTTAAAAAAATTGACGTTTTTGAAACTGTGTTTCAAATTCAAAGCCTTAATAGTTGCACAATCTTAAGTTTGAAAGCTGAAATATTGAATAATTTCAGATTGAAACATTGGAATTTGTTTGGTTTCAAATGAAAATCGTTCTAAATTACAGACATCGAATATATTTACATTAAAATTGTTAAAATCCGACTTTTTCAAATTAAAACCGTTTTAAATAAAGAATCAATTCGAAGGCGTTTAAAGATGGACTATTTTCTTTTTTTGTTGAAAATTAATTTTCTTAATTGAAAATGTAACCATTCCATTTTTGGTTACTTAACTACTTGGTTTAAAATTGATGTATTTTGTTGAAAAGTCTTTTTACTTTTTCGAACATTTTTGTTTTCGCTGCAAATTTGGCTATTCTATTTTAAGTTCAGAATTAATTTTTTTGGTTGAAAATTAGATTTTTTGGTTTAAAATATATTTTTTTTAACTGAAAGACTAACTATTCCATTCTTGCTCAAAAGTTATCCGTTTTAGTTGAAAATTCGTCTGTTCTGAGTAGAAAATTGAATTGTTTTGGTAGAAAATTCATATTTGTGTGTTGAAAATTCAAGCTTTTGGTAGAAAATTCGTTTTTTGACTTTAAAATTCATCAATTTATTTGTAGAAAATTAGCCCTTTTGGCTTGAAAAATTTACATTTGGGATAAAATTTTCTTTCATTATTGACTAAGAAATCTTTCTGGGTTGAGAATTTAACTACTTTGATGAAAATTCATATTTTTTAGTTCAATTCAACTGTTTTTGTTTGTAAATGATAATTTTTTTTTGGTGGAAAAATCAACAATTGTACTTCTCATCGAGAATTTATCTTGTTTAACTAAATGTTCATATCTTTGGTTTAAAGTATAACTATTTTAATAAAAACTCGTTGTTTTTGGTTGGAAATTAATTCATTACACTAAAAATTTTATTATTCGATTTTTGGTTTAAGATTTATCTTTTATAGTCGGAGACTCAACCATAAAATTCAATAATGAATATTAATATTCATTTAAATAAAAAGTCTCTCAGTAACTTCTTCAAGAAAAATTTAAATTTAAAATAATCCATATAGAAAATTTAAAGAATATTTCAAATATCCGTTTTGTTTCCGAAAAATATATTCACAAAAAAGAGATTGCTTATTGAAAAATGATTCTCTCTATTGTCTATTTATTATTTGTTCATAACTAAAAAGTTGAAGCAAAGTCACAAATTTTAGATAAAAACCGTAACTATCTAGCATTACTATAAGAGAAAATAGTAACAAACAATTTTTGTTTAAATAATTATGTTTGTCAAATTGCATCAATTTTTACCTCACTGTAAGTGAAAAGTGGACAAAAAATTGAATATTTTATAAAAAGAGCAACTTTCTAGCATTATTCAAACAGAATATCATTAAAAATAATGATAAATTGTCTAAAAAATCATGTTTGTTGAATTAAAACGATTATAACCTTACTCTTATCGATAATTGGACAAAAAGTGGAAAATCTTACTGAAAAGTTGAAAATAAGTTGAAAAATTTGGGAAAAAGCGTCAGAAACTCGCAAAACCCATATTTTCACTTATGGGTTTTTTTGGGACCCTATAAAACAGACTTATAGGGGTCAGATTTCAAAAGTAATTCTTTATTTGTATTCTATAGCTAATTGTGAAGAGAAATGTTGAGTTTCAATTTGATTCACCAAATATTGATGATTCTGAATAAAATTTACAAAAGCGTCTTTTTTCCTTATGGGAAATACGTGTTAAACTTCATGGTGCCTGCGCCACCCCTAACTTTATTTAAAAAAAAAATGGATTAATTTTTTGTGTGGATTCGGACAAATTTAGGGACTACATGCATAAAAATTAGAAGAAAAAAAATCCAATGCATTTTTGGACGACCCTAGAAGACACCCTGTAATTAGATTTCATTATTATTTTTTCTGAAACCCAGGTGTAACTGTTGAAAATAATGCATACATTTTTAGTTGAAAATATTACAATAAATTTACTACATTATTTTGTGGAGCAGTTACCAAATTGCTTATCACCTCGTTCTCGGATTATGTACAGAAGTGGACCTTGGAGTACCTAAAAAAGTCTCAGCTAACTGAAAATCTGTTTTGACATAAGAAATAAATAGTACGAAATTTTGCGTTGTTACAAACTATTCTTTAAACCTTAAATACACTTAATAATACTCGTTTCATATTCAATCTATTTATTTCCCTTCACGCGTCTTGAACGTGAAGAAAGACAAACAATCTTATATTCTACCTAATATATACATTATTAGTTGACAAAAATGTAAATTTTCCATATAATGTCACTTGAATTCTATTCGATGAGACTTTTGATATTTATAAATTACATTCAATGAATCGATTTCAGATTACTTAGAAAAAATTTGTTTTATCTTTTAAATATTTTTTCCTAAACTGTCACTTAGTTAATGAAAAATTGAAACAGTTTTTGAAAAATTACAAACTTGGGACTCCTTAGGTGTTTCAGGAAATATTTTTCAATTCACAAGCCTTTAAACATATTCAAAGTTTTTCCTTTCATTCAAAACAAAAGGCATGATTTCCATTCAATTTTAATTAATAATGGCTTATTTAATTCTCTGAAGGATTATTTATTATTTGTAATGTTTTTATAAAAATTATTTCATTTAGGAAGTAGTAAATACACTAAACACTAAACATTAAACTAAAAGCTCTCAGATGTTTAAAACCCGGCCATATAACAATCAGCTTTAAATTAATTATACTTTTTTAGTGTCCTCATATGCTACTTTTTTTCATATTATTTTCGATTTTCAAATTTTGGTTTCTAAAAACTGCAGTCTTTAAAAGCTTTGTGATATCTTCTGAGATCGTTGAAATCATTGTAAAATTTTCTTAATCTTTCTAAAACCTTTTGCATGTTTGTGAAATTTTTTGCAATCTTTGACATGTTTCAAATTTTCATGATATCTTTGGAAATCTTTGAAATCGTTGTGATATATTTTGAAAACGCTGAAATCTTTGTTAGATTTTTGAAATCTTCGTAAAATCTTTGTGAAATCTTTGGAATATTTACGAAATCATTTAAGTCTTTGTGAAAATTTCCGAAATCTTTGATTTTTCAGAGTATTAATTCTAGTCGCTATACCGTTAATTCTTCTAAATTATGTCAAGTCACATATTTTCAAAATAGATTAGAGAGGTGGAAATCTTTCTTCTCAGATATTTGTGTTCCATATATCTATTTCCCCCTCCTTTATACCTTGAAAACTGTTGTCGTTCAAAAGTTTATTTAACCTTTAGAATCATACATTAACCTTCAATAATGGAATGGAAAAGTAGTATGAGTTTTAAATAATAAATGTTTGAAACAATGTATAAAATGCTAAACTACATAATAAAAACTGAATAATAAAACTTAAAAATGTGTTGTTGTTGAAAATGCAACTGTTTTGTTGGAAATTTAACTATTTGTATCTTGACTGAAGAATCATTCTTGGCTAAGCATTTAACTCCTTTAACAAAAGTTATTTTGTCTGATTTAGACATTTATTTCGTTTGGTAGAAATTTCATCTTCTTTGTTTTAAAATGAAACACTTTGGTTAATTACACAGCCAGACCGAATTTTTTTTCTGGCCTGGGAGTCAGACCATGTTTATTATATGTTTTTGGGGTCACTGGAACCGAATCCGAAGCCCATTTTACCCCACTACTTCAGGTTTTTGACGTAACCTCAAAAAGTCTTCACAGCCACACAAACATAAAAAATAATTCTAGCCTGGGGGTCAGGCCATTCCTACTATATGTTTTTGGGGTCGCTGAAACCGAATCCGAAGTTCGTTTCACCCCACCAAGTCAGGTTTTTGACACAACCTCAAAAAATCTAATAATTCAAGCCCAATTAGCCCGTTATACCTAATATATTAAACAGCATAATCTCTTTACCCCATAACCATTCGACCCCTTCACCCCTTGACCCCATAATCTCTTTATCCCATAACCTAAAATTCCAATAACCACATAATCTTAAAAAATAAAAATAACGAATAACAAATGACAGGCACATAGAATTTTAGTCATTCTCTTTTTTTTAACTATAACGGGCTAATTGGGCTCGGATTATAATATTTCTTTAACTTTATGTCAAAACACTGACATGATGGGGTGAAATGGACTTCGGATTCGGTTTCAGCTACTAACAAAGCATATATTAAAAATAGCCTTACCTCCAGGCCAGAATTATTTTTTATTTTTATGTGGCTGTGAAGACTTTTTGAGGTGATGTCAAAAATCTGACGTGATGGCGTAAAATGGACTTCGGATTGGATTTCAGCGACCCCGAAAACATATTTGAAACATGGTCTAACCCCCTGACCAGAATTTTTTTTCTTTGTGGCTGTGTTAATAATCTGTTTTAGTTGAGCATTCTAATGTTCTGTTGGAAATTATTCTTTTTTGGTTTTAATGATCTCAATAGAAAATTAAACTATTTGGTTAAGAATGAACTTTTCTGTTAAAGTCAATAGTTTTTTATTAAAATTCTAAAACATTTTGGAAGAAATATGAACTATTACATTTTTCGTCAGGAATTTATATTTTCTGGTCGAAAAGTTAACAATTTTGTTGAAAGGCTTTCGTTTTTGTTTGAAAATTTAACTATTTTGTTAAAAATTCATCTTTTTCGTTGAAGATTCAACTATTTGGTAGAAAATTCATTTTTTCGAATTGAAAACTCAACTATTTTATAGAAAGTTCGTATTTTTGGCTTAAAACTTTAACAATTTGGTTTAATTTTTTTTCTCCCTTGACTGAAATGTTTTTTTTTTATGACGATGTACTTATTTTGTTGAATAACAACTATTACATTTTTCGTTTAAAATTAATGTTTTTTGGCTAAAATGATAAAGTTAATTATTTTGTAGTAAATTCAACAATTTTGGTACAAAGTCATATTTTGGTTTGTAGCTCAACTGTTTTATTGAAAATTCGTCTTTTTGGCTTGTAAATTCAACATTTGGGTAGAAACTTTATTTGTATTTTATTTTGATGACTCAAAAATCTTGTTTGGATGAAGTACCAACTATTACATTTTTTGTTGGGACATCATTTTTTTTGGGTTGATAATGTAACTATTTGTTGAAAATTCGTTTTTGCGGGCTGAAGATTCAATTATTTTGGAAAAAATTTAACTATTTGGTTGAAAATGAACTTTTTTATTGAAAATTCATATTTTCGGGTTGAAAATTGAAATTCTTGTTAGAAAATAGGTCTTTTTGGATGAATTCAATTGTTTCTGATTAAAGATTAAACAAATTTTTCGTTAAAACTATATCTACTTAGTTAAAAATTGATTTCTTGGTTCAAGATTTATTATTTTATTTGAAAATTGACCTCAGAATGGAAATTCGTCTTTTTTCGTAGAAAAATAAGTTTCTTGGTTGAGAATTCATCTTTTTGGTTGAAAATTGAACTATTTTTGAAAATTCATCTATTCTGTTATAAAAGCAATATTTTCACTTCAAATATTACGAATTTGAAGCTTTTCAATTTATTATTAATGCCTACATTAATTTCATTTGAGAGAATTTTTTCTATTTTTGTGAAATATTTCCTTATTTCTTCTGTTTTTAGAGCATTTTGGCATTGAAGCCTCTATAAAGATTAGTAGAAAATTACTAATACGAGTATTCGAGATATTGTCCCATTGAATAGTGGAAAACTAATTACTTGGTAGAAGGAAATTATTTAGGATTGCATATAATAATTTCAAAAAAGTTATAAAGAGGGAAAACCTGAAAATAGAAGAGTTTAATAAAACGACGCGATGATGTGACATTTTAATCTCCATTGAAACAATAATAAGCCAGATTGTGAAATTGTAAACGTCACATGGCCTGTCCCCAATTAAAAAAATGCCTTCTAATTGTTTGAGCAAGATGAAGAAAAATTAGAATTTTTTACGATCAAGAAATTATAATGGATCAATATGGGCTATAATATAATTACGCATACACAGGGTCTCAAAGAGCTACTTTTCAACAGAGTTTTGTTTTCGAGTTAAGTTTTGTTTAAATTATATATTTTCCTAATTTTCCATAACAAATTGCAATCATTCAGCAAACTTTGTAAAATGATTTGTTTTGAATAAGCATCATATCAGCTTAAATAAGTATGAACTTGAGTGCCAAAAGAACATTATTTTAATTGTACAGCTTCTTTCTTTATCGAAAAGATACTTTGAGGTCTCTCTAAATCAAAATTCGTAAAATTTAACTAGATACTAGTCAAATTTTACAAATTCGATAAGCGAAAAGTGAGCCATCAAAGATTGGTAGAAAATTACTAATGCTATTAGGTGAGATATGCCCTAATGCAATAGTGGAAAGCAACTAATTGCTTGCTAAAAATAAATAAACGTACTTAGGACTATATAAAATAATTAAAAAAGGTTATAACAATGAAAAACGCGAAAAATAGAGATGTTTAATAAAAGGACGCGATGGTGTAACACTCTTAACTCTATAGTAATAATATGGAGGTTATATTGTGAAATTATAAACGTGAAGTAGTCTGCCTCAATTTAAAAACATTGCGTTTCAATTATTTGAACAAAGTTAAGAACAATGAGAATATTTTAGACTGTTTACATCAAAATGGATCAATGGAATCGGAATTAATTATACATATTCAGGGTCTTCATAAGTTACTTTTCAACAGAATTCTGTTTTCGATTTTCAAAATTTTGTTTAATTGTGTGTTTTCCTTATTTTCCATCGGAAATTATGATTTTTTAGCAAACTAAGTAAAAATAATTTCCCTTGAATGAGCATCAGCTTGAATACGTATGTAATTGAGAGCTTCAAGAAGGTTATTTTAATTGTATAGCTTTTTTCCTTATGCAAAAAATACTTTGAGTTTTCTCTAAATTTTTTCTGAAATTTTCAATTTTTTGTCCACTTTGTACTTAAAATGTGGTAATAGTTGATGCAATATAGCGAACACAATTGTTTAAACAATCTTTTATTGTTTACAACTATGACCTTCTATATTATTGCTAAATAATTTCGTTTTTTTCTTAAATTTTTAACTTTTTGTCTACTTTGTACTTACAATGAAGTACTAATTAATGAAAGTTAATTAACATAATTATTTAAACAAATGACAATTGTTTATAACTTCAGATTTGCTATGACTTTTTAGTTATAAACCAATAATAAACGAACATCAAAAAGAATAATTTTTTTCATAGTATTGTATGTTTTCAAAGTGAACTATTTTTAGTCTTTTACTAATGTTTTGAAAATATGATCTGTAAATGACTTGCAAAAATTTTGTTTCGAAGTAGACTTACTACAGTTAGAAAATTCCATCCGGTACTCTGTTACCACTTGTAGTAAATATTGTTTCTGACCTTCTTCTCTAGAAAGAAGCAAATTAAAATCAGATATTAATTTTACAAATATCTATTTTATCTCAGAAAAATATATTCAGAAAAAAGGAAGAGATTTTTCTAATAAGGATAATCTCTAATGTTTATTTATTATTTGTTGATAACTACAAAGCGAAAGCAAAGTTAAACATTTCAGAAAAAACCGCAAATATCTATAGCATTAATATAAAAGAAGATAGTTATAAAAAATAATAATTTGTCCAAACGATCTTGTTTGCTGAATTGCATTTATTTTTACCACACTCGAAGTACAAAGTGGACAATAAGATGAAAATTTCAGAAAAATCGCAACTTTCTAACATTATTCAAAGAAAATATCACTTAAAAATAATACTAAATTGTTTAAGCAATTCTGTTTTTTGACTTGAATAATTATTATTGCTAAAAACAATTTATATATAAACACTTAATTATCAGTAAAAAGTATTTTAATTAACAATTTTTTATTTACACAATTTTATATAACTATATATTTTTGAATATTTATTATTATATTATTGCTATATATAACTATAACTTTTACAGTTTTACAATTTTTTATTTCATCCATTATTTAACAATATTTAAAAAAAATTGTAAACATGGAAAACGTGATAAATAGTAAAGTTTAATAAAACGAAGCGATGGTATTTAAAAAGTATTTTATGTATTATAACAAATTTATATTTAAAAAACCACAAAAAATCATAATTTGCTTTAAAAACTCGCAAAATACAATTTTTTACTTATTGGGTTTTTTGGGACCCTATGGAACAGACTTGTGGGGGTGATATTTGAAAAATAATGGCTGATTTTTATTTAATGGCTAACTTTTAAGAGAAATGTTGAATTCCAGCTCAATTAACCTAATATTGACGATTCTGAATGAAATGTATAAAAACATATTTTTTTCTTATGGTAGTAGCGCGCTACTCGAGCCAGCTTTTTTTCATTACTAGTACATCACTATAATAACTTTGTAATATTTGTGGCATTATTTTTGTATTTGTTTATTTTGTGTCAGAGATTAATAAAAAAATTGAAAAAAATCTATTTTCTTAATCAGGCAAGAGGGGAAGAAGTATCGACTTGAGTGCTTGAAGAAGTACATTTAAGTTTTTAGGTCTTTTTGCTCTCTGAATCAAAGTTGGTAAAATTTAACTAAGTGCTAGTGAAACCTTATAGATTTGTTTGACGAAAAGTGATCCACTAAATATTAGCAGAAAAGTACCAATTCGTGTAGTCGAAATCTTTGCTAATTCAATAGTGGAAAACTAATTGTTTTGTAAAGAAAATTATTTAGGATTTTATATTACATTAAAAAAATTTTTAAACGTGGAAAGCGTGAAAAATAGTGAAGTTTAATAAAACGACGCGATGATATTCTGTTCTTATTTCTATTGAAAGAATAAGAAGGTCATATTCTGACATTGTGAACGTGATGTAGCCTGCCCTAATTTAAAAACCTTGCCTTCTAATTGTTTGAAAAAAGCTAAGAAAGCTGAGAATTTTTTACACTCTTTAAATTACAATGGGTCAATGGACTTGGAATTAATTATACGCATTGAGGGTCTTCATGCGCTAATTTTTCAACAGAGTTCTGTTTTCGATTTGTCAAATTTTTTTCGTTTTTATATTTTCCTTATTTTTCATAAAAATTGCCATTATCTCGCAAAGTTTGTAAAAATTATTTGACTTGAATAAGCATCAGTTTGAACAAGTATGAAATTAAGTGCCTAAAGAAGGTTATTTTAATTGTACAGCTTTTTGCCTTATGCAATTCTACTAACTAAACTAATTGCTTGATAAAAATAAATAAATGTGCTTGGCACTGTATAATATAATTAAAAAAGGTTATGAAAATAAAAAGCGTGGAAAATAGAAAAGTTTAATAAAATAACGCGATGGTGTAACATTCTTAACTCTATTGAAATAATAAGAAGGTCACGCTGTGAAATTGTAAGCGTCACGTAGCCTGTCTCCAATAAGAAAATACTGCTTTCTAATTGTTTGAACAAATTTAAGAAAAATCAGAATTTTTTACAATCTTGAAATTATAATAAATCAATATGGGCTATGAATTAATTATGCATATTCATAATTTCTTTATTCGATACATTTCAACAGAGTTATGTTTTCGATTTTCAAAACTTTTTCGGCAGTTTATTTTTCTAATTTTACATAGAAAATTACAATTATTCAGAAAACTTAATAAAAATAATTTGCTTTTAATAAGGATGAACTTGAGGGTCCACAGAAGTTTTTTTTTATTTCATAGGTTTTTTTCTTACGCAAAAGATACTTTATTGCCTCTCTGAATCACAATTGTTAAAACTTAACTAATTATTAGTGAAATGTAAAAGACCACTGTAAGTCTGTTTTATGCGGTCCCAAAAAAAACCCGTAAGTGAAAAAGTGGGTTTTGCAAGTTTTTAGAGCTAATTATGAGTTTTTTTAAACATATTATTTTTAAGGCATAAGGTATTACTTTCTCATGATATTTGAATGACTCAATAAATTGTTCAAATGATTGATTATTGTTTATAGAAATATTCTCTTAGAATAGAGTTAAATAGTCGCAACTTTTTTCAGATTTTTTTAACGTGTTTCCAACTTCTCAGTTGCAGCGAGGCAAAAATCATTTATATTTAATAGAAATTCCCGGAAATAACCAGACATTTCAGGACATATTTTCATTAAACTTTTGAGTCAGTGTTCGGGTTTTCCCGAAACCTGACCGGGCTCAATCCGATCCGAAAAAATACCGAACCGTCTCGTCGGGTTCGGGGTTTTAAAAATGTTGCACACCCCTACTTCTTACTCATCAAATCTCTTGAAATTAGTTATAACAATTCATATTCATTGATTGTGATGAAGAAAACTGTATTTGTACATAATCCTACTTTCCTAATCCGAAGATATTCGAAAGCTCAGGTCATGACGGTCATGTCTAACCAAGATTTGCATATTGTAATACGAACTGCTTATCTTATTTTATATCAACGATACGCGATGTTAAATAGAGGAAAATTAAAAGTTAGGTACATATCATCGAAATTAATTTGCCTATTACTATTTGTTCAGATCAAATAGCACACAACGAAACAGTTGTTTTGATCGAAATGAGCCGAACTTCCTTCTCAAAATGTTGAATTTTCCCTAGATGCATTAAATCTATGAATAAATTATCACTTTTAAAAAACCCTACAAAATCGCCTTTAACTATTTGTCTATAAGACTCACCGTTTTTCGTTTAAACATCAAAAATGCTATTGAAAAATCGAAAATTCAAATTATCAGCAGCCAAACAACGCAAGATATGAAACAGAAGTCTAAAAAAATTGTTATTTTTAAATAAGAAAATGTTACAATAATTAGACTATTAATTATCAAATATAATACAAAAGTCATAATAATCTTTATTTATATTTTTTTTACTAGAAGCATACCTCAGGTTTTTTTCTTTAAACGCTTTTAAATTAAAAAATTAAAATTTTATTATATCTTCCTAAAACAAGAAACATGCAGTAGGTTCGAGCGGATGATATATTCTTCAAAGATTTCTGAGTCTTTTATTATCAACTCTAAAAATTTTGAAAACCGGAAAATTACTAGAAATTCGTTTTTGTTTTTAGAAACCACCCTCAGATATTTTATATTCATATTGAAAGTTCAGCTGCTAAAACGCAATAATGTCTAATTGATAGCTTTAGTCATTCAACAATTTTAAATTAAAATTATTTCGAATCGATGATAGTTTCCTATTCAAATGTTAAAAATCAGAAGACAATTTCACTATTAAATCTTTCATAGTTAGAAAATTTTATATCAAAAGCCTTGATAGTTATGAATTTAATTTCATATATAAATTTAAATTCTGCAAAATCATAGGATATCAAATTGAAATATTGCATAATTGCACACTTTTCAGAATAAAAGATTTGAAATACAAATTTTGTGAATTAAATGCTTCCAGATATTCCGATACTTGTTTTGAAAGATATCGTAACCGCGCAGAAATTTTGCCGTGCGCCAGGCCAAGTCAATTTCTGGCAACATTTTTGGTTGATGGATTATTGCGGCACCGGATTCTTAATCTATCTGACCGAGCCCAATTTTCGTTTAGCTTTGTACATATATTAGGCCAGAGAAAGATCAGAGAATTTTCACACTGGTGTGTTCTGTATACATATAAAAGTAACTACTATGATTATACAATATATTAGAAAATTATATAAATACATATCAAAATATCGAACGCGAGTATTGTAATGAGAATGTGTTCCTTAAGCCTTAAGTAAATTGAACTCTTTTTCAAATAAAATCAGAACAAATTTAATAATATCTTTAAAAATAGATGTTTTCCAGCAGTTTTTTAATATTTCCAACTCTGCATATGCATTTCTCTCTAATTGCATTGCATTGTAATGAAGAAAGTGATACTTCATGTATAAGAAACAATTCGTATTAAAAAAAAAAACGCCAAAAAATCATAAGGAGCGTCAAAAACTCGCAAAACGTGTATAATTTTCCATTTATGTTTTTTCTTTCGGATCATATAAAACAGACTTATAAAAGTGATATTTAAAAAGCAATTATTCATTTGTATTCTAGGGCTAATTTTGAAAAGAAGTTTTGTGTTTTAACTTGATTTACCTAATATTGACGATTCTGAATAAAATTTACAAAAGCGTCTTTTTATCTTATGGGAAATACGTGTTAAACCTCACAGAGATTGTGGAACCTCTAACTATCATTTTTTTCAAAAATAAAAAACACATTCAGTTTTTAAACTCTTAATATTGTGAAATTTGTGATTATGGTGTTTTAAATGGTGTATGTTTTCAACATCAGAAAATAGATAGTTATAGTTAGCTACTTCGTAATAAGTTATACATTATTACATATTTTTACATATATATTTTTTTTATTGACAAACTTCAAATTTCAAAATAATGTATTTTCATGAAAGTTCAATTTTTTTTTAGTAGAAAATTAATCTTGTTGGTTGAAAATTCATCGATTTTAGTTGAAAAATCAACTATTTGGTTGAAAATTGGTTTATTTTGTTGAAAATGCAATAATTTTACTCAAAAAGATTGAATTTCTATTGGAATTTCCTCTAAGTTGTAATATATTGGTATTTATTTTAGTACGAATAGTTAATAGCGACTTGAGCTTGCCTTGGATCGCATATTTCTGGAAAAATATTTATTATCAATGATAGCATTTTATACTTTATTTTAGTTAACTTCAACTGATTCTAAAGTCATGTAAAAATTGAAGCCTTGGCTGAGATAACGTTAGATCACCTAAAATAGCTTTCTGCCCAAGGATTTTCTATTCTATGTGATAGTAGTATATAATGTATGTTATTGATCAAATTATATTGACATATGCTCACAGTTTTCATAAAACAGATTCTTGTGTATCCAACGTTATCTCTGTGGAGGCTTTAATTTTCCAAACATGATGACAAACCTTCTATTCTAATTTCGAATTTAAATTGAAGTAAAAAATCAATTTTTAAACAAAAAAAACGAATTTTTAACAAAATATTTAAATTTTCAACAAAGGAAATAAATTTTTAACTTGAATGGTGAATTTTTAACAAAGTATTTCAATTTTTAGCCTAACAGTTGAATTTCAAAAAGAAAAATATGAATTCTAAACCAAAAAAAGAATTTTCGACAAAGCACTTCAACTTTCAACAAATTCGTTGAATTTTCCACTAAAAAAGAGGAACTTTCAACAAAATATTTGAATCCTCAACGTAAAGCGAATAATTCTTATCAAAACAATTGCACTTTTAACAAAAAAGATTAAATTTCTACGAAAGGAGACGAATTTTCAAACCGAAGTAACAAATTATCAACAAAAGAGTTGAGCTTTCAACAAAGAAAGGAAACATTTTCAAGCTAGAAACATGAATTTTCAACAAAGTTGTTTAATATTGAAATGAAAAAGAAAAATTTTCAACCAAAAATGGAATAATTAAATTTTCTCTTTAAAAAATTAATTTTCAACAAGAAAGACAAGTTTACAACAAAGTAGTTGAATCCTCACCAAGCATTATCATCCAAGCAGTTGCATTTGTAACCGAAAAAGATGAACTTTCTACCAGAAAGGCGAATTTTCTACGAAACTGTTGAATTTTTAACCAAAAATACAATAAGTTATGTTTCAGTTAAAACAATGACTTTACAACCGGAATAAAAACGAATTTTCAACAATATAATTAAATTTTAACCACAGAAATGAATTTTCAACTAAAATTTAAATTCTTAACCCAAAAAATTAATTAAAAAAAAGAGGTTTAAATTTCAACTGAATAGTTCAATTTCCACCCAAAAAATATAAATTTTCCACAAAGTAGATTAATTATCAACCAAAAAATATGATTTTTCAACAAAATACATGCATTTTTTAATAGATAGTTGAATTTCCAACTAAAAGGAAATATATTCAATCAAAAATGGATTAGTAAAATTTCAGTTCAAAAAATGTATTTTCAACAATAAAAACGCATTTTCAAACAAGTTATTATTTATTATTATTAATTATTTTTATTATTTATTTATTTATTTATTATATATAGTTATAGTTATTATTATTATTATTAATTAAGGATTAATTATTCAGATCTAGCATTACTATAAGAAAAGATAGTTATGAATAATAATAATTTGTTTGAAAAATTATGCTTGTTAATCCACATTAATTATTAGCTTGTTCGACGTGAAAAGTTGACAAAAATTTGAATGTTTCAGAAAAAACCGTACATTTCTATATTATTATTCTTCTTGTATTCTTCTATGTATTATTCAAATAAAATATTAATAAAAATAATAATAAATTGTTTAAAAAAAATATGTTTGTCAACTTAAATTAATGATTACCTCACTCTAATTGAAAACTGGACAAAAAGTGAAAATTGTTAGAAAAAACTGTAACTTTCTAGCATTACTCTAAGAGGATATTGTTATAAATAATAATAAATAGTTATAAAAATTATTTTTTTTAAATTTAATTGATTATTGCCTCGGTCTAACTAAAAGGTTGAAAATAGTTGAGCAATTCGGAAAAAGTCGCAACTTTCTAACTCGATTCACCTAATATTGACGATTCTGAACAAAATTTAAATAAACATCTTTTGTTCTTATGGGAAATACGTGTTAAATTGTAAGGGCTTGCGGAACCCGTAACAATATATATATATATATATAGATATATATAAACGCATTTATTTTTGGTGGAGTCGAACAAATTTGGGGACAATATGCATAGAAATTCGAGAAAAAAAAAATTTTTGCTACTGACATAAATATTTAAAAGCCTAAAAAAAGTTATAAATTATTTAACTTAATTCATGCTTTTAACATTAGGAAATTGATAGTTATAGTGAGCTACTTCGTGAAAAGTTGTACATAATTACATATTTTTATATATATATTTTTTTACAAACTTAAATGTTCTAGTCATCTTTTTAGAGGTGACGTCGCCTCTTTACTAGTTTCACAATATTGCCTTCTCATTGTTTTAATATAGACCAAAAATTTACACAATCGCGTTCGTTTATTAAACTTTTTTATTTGTCACTGTTTTTCTTTCAGTAAACTTCTCCTAATTGATATACAATGCAGAAAAGTAAAAAAAAGATCTAAATATAGTCACTCTCTTTCTGAGAATCAGAAATTTAAAAAAAATATGCGAGATAGTTATTAGTTAAAGATAGCGAAAAATTATAATGAATGTTTTGGATAATACCAGGATTTCAAAACAGTATCCCCTTTTAAAAAAAATGTAGAGAAAGTTTTCGCGACTGATCATACAAAAGTTTTAAAGTATTTAAAAAAACAAATACTTTGATTTTAATAAAGCTTCAAGAGTGTTGAAAAATAGTCACTGTTTGAATGTTCTTTAATTATAATTTTCGTGCTAGGATAAAGAATGCTTCAGATTTATTTATGATTTAAAAAAATTGAAATATATAGGTTTTTACGTATTATATTTATATATATTAAACGTTACATTATACATTATCTATTATAGTTTCTTAGGTGAGAGATGAATTTATTTGAATTCTTTAAATTTTCTTGAAATGAAATTAAATACTTTTGATTATCTTTGATTCGCATGAATTTTTTTTAATTCACCTTGAAAACTTTTGAATTATCAGTATAACAATGATATGTCTTCATTATTATCATTAAGATAATGTTTTTTATTAAAATAAGCATCGTGTAGTTATAGTATACAAGCAGATTTGAATTGTATGCTTAAAATAAATATTGCACTTATTTCTATTTTTTTATTTACTACTGCAACTGAAAATAACCTTAAAAATAATTTGAAAAAATAGATGGTGAATTATGTCAATCTAATATTTCGTAGTGGTAAGCTTTGTGGATTATCATCTTCGAAATAATTAACCCAATCGCACAAAAAAAATAAAGAAAGATATATATATATATATATATATATATATATATATTAGGGTCAGAGTATTAAATTGTTTACAAATTGCAGTTTTGGAATACTGAAGCTGCTTAAGTTATTAAAAATCAAAATTTTGAAATACATCGGAAAAATACATTTCATATTGTATTTTTTTCTAAAATATTTTAGTACATACTCAAAACATTAAATGAAAAAATGGTTTCTTTTTAATTTTTCCGTCATACATTTTTTGCTCTGACTGTTTTTATCTTAGACCCATTTTACGGAAACTATTTCACTTTTTTGTGAAGAAAAATACATTTTTTTCACTTTTTTTCTAAGCCTATGAACTATAGAAACCACATTATTTTAAAAACGGATTTTAGTTTTTTATGTCCAACATTTTTTGCTCTTACCTTTTTTATCATAAACTTTTTTTAGGGACCGAGTTTCACATTTTTTCGAGAGCAAGGTATTTTTCAATTTTTATCTCCAACTATGAATTTCAGAAGTTATATTATTGGAGAAAAATATTTTCGAAGAATAGATCACCGACAAAAAATGTTGCCCGCAAAAAACTAAAATCATTTTCTCAAATAACACTTGGTAACAAGGTTTTGTTTATCATCAATGGACGGGATATGTCAGTATGTTTACATGCCTGATGCATGTATGTACTATGACTCTATGTTTTCGAAAATGACCTTATATTTTTTTTACGGTTTTGCACATTCGCAATATATTTTTTTCATTTTTTATGCAATATTGAACATTAAATCTTGAGTACCTCCGAAAATATTGATGCTTCGAAGAAAAGAAGGTTCGTTTCAGAATCAGCGCTTAAAAGTACAAAAAGAAATGTTTTACATCAATTGATGGGACATTTCAGTATGTTTTTTCCGTAGATTACCAACCCGATGGTGAAAATGTTCTACCTTTTCACGTTATTCAGAAAAGCATGTTTAAAAAGTTTTACGTGATATTCAACATTAAATCTTGAATACATTCAAAAATATTGATGCTAGGAAAACTTGAAGAGAAAAATGAAAGAAATGCCTTTTTCTTAAGGGCATGTGAGACATTTTAAAATACGAATTGCCGACCTTCCCATGTTATTTTTTCCGCCACTTTAAAAAGAGGGAAATTGAAATATCGTGCTAATTTTTTTTTAAATGATAGGTAATATTATGGGACAGGTCTGTCTGGTCAATTAAAGTTGCTATATTGTTGCTAAATATATATTTTTAATATTTGTAATGTTCACCTAGAAGCTCTTGTATTTCAAATTATTTAAATATGGAGGCTGATCACATCGTATTTTCTTTTGCCAATTACAAGTGTCTGGTGCATTTTCACTTCACCGAAAAAGAAGAAATTAGCAATGCAGTATGTATAGATTATATAAAAATTGGCAAAATATTATTTCTGATTGAAATGCAATCATTAAAACGTAGTGCAGGAGCGAGGTGATGGATAGCAGAAGTGTTTGTCTCTTAGCGCGAAAAGCATTTCGAAATATAGAGGGCTCTGTATTTGGAAAATGCTGACAGCGCCACCCTGCACTTGCGGTTGTTGGCAGAAGCTTAGTGACCAGTCTCTAGAGACAGCGTCGGTAACGGCGAAATCGTTCAAAGATCTCAGTAATTTCTGACATGACTATTGAAAAATAATGAAATTATTTGTGTTGATAAATATTAAATTGTTCGCAGTTGTTAAATTTATATAGTAGAATTGCATGGCATTTAAAAATTGAAGTAGATCAATTCATTATGAAGTTGTTGGCCAGGCTGGTTTGAAAAGAAATATTTGTAATAAAAATTATTGAAACTATTTTTTACACATGATCATATTGAAATGTTAAAAATAAATTTTGAAAAGCCATTTCAGACATTATAAAACTTTAATGATAGATTTTATGCTTTCACGATGATTCATTATAATAAATTTAAAATTTAAAGTTTAATATTTAAAAATTTTAAAAATGTTGCCGACGTTTCGTGAACAGGGCTGACCTGAAGAATGAAATAAAAATAAAAATAATAAATAAATAAAAATAAAAGTCGTTTCAAATGAATAGTCAAATATTGCTACTGATTAAATAATGGGTTTTTCCAAAAAATTTAAAATTGCATGGGTCAAAAATTGAATATTTTAGAGTGAAACAATATTCGATTACAATTTGAAATTGAATAAAAGCCCTTAATTTTGGATCAATTATTTTAAAGTTATTTCAAAATAGAGAATATTCCATAAAATAACTCGGGAGTTTATACTTCTTCAACTACTAAGGATTTCGAACAGTTAAATTTGACACGTGAAAATTTGTCTTGTAAAGTCAATTGTTGTCCCCTCTTTAATACTCAAAGTATATTTCAATTTAAACTTTTGCCAATAAATTAATATTTACAGTTGATCAAATCAAAAGTTTTTTATCCAAAAATTACAATTTTTCATTCTTGAAAACTGCAATTTCAAATTCTTTACATTCAAGACGTACGCTTAAAAATTTAATTTTTTCAAAGTAAATGATTTTAGAAATATTCATATTAACTAAATATTATAATTTAACTAGTTAACAATTGAACACAACGTTTAAAAAAATCGGCTCCCTGCGTGAGCACTTCTCGTTGGGCTGGACGCAAACCTCGCTTCACTAGCAAGTTTTAGCGCACGTCAATCAAGTCGCGCGCTTCGCGCTCGAAATTTGAGTTTTCTATTTTCCCACAGTATTTTCGACAAATAAAACTAAAATTACAAATCCTATCAAAAAATGGTCAAAATAAATTTTTTTAGGACTTTTCAAAAGTTATAATAGCTTTTTGAGAGTTTTCCCTGTATTTTGAATCGTTTGGCTCAAAATTTGGATTTTTAATTTTTCCATAGTATTTTCGATAAGGAAAACTAAAATGACAAATCCTATCAAAAAATGGTTAAAATAATTTTTTTTAGGACTTTTCAAAAGTTATAATTCCTTTTTGAAAGTTTTCCCTGTATTTTGATTCGCTTGGCTCGAAATTTGGATTTTCTATTTTTCCATAGTATTTTCGATAAATAAAATTAAAATGACAAATCCTATCAAAAAAGGGTCAAAATACATTTTTTTAGGACTTTTCAAAAGTTATAATTCCTTTTTGAGAGTTTTCCCTCTATTTTGAATCGCTTGGCTCGAAATTTGGATTTTCTATTTTTCCATAGTATTTTCGATAAATAAAATTAAAATGACAAATCCTATCAAAAAAGGGTCAAAATACATTTTTTCATGACTTTTCAAAAGTTATAATTCCTTTTTGAGATTTTTCCCGGTATTTTGAATCGTTTGGCTCGAAATTTGAATTTTCTATTTTTCCACAGTATTTTCGATAAATAAAACTAAGATGACAAGTCAAATAAGAATTTTGTGCTTGGTCTTACTATTTCGTCTATTTTCTTGTTTGACATGATCAATGTTATTTGCCTGATTCGTCGAATCGGATTATTATTTTTTTTTAATGACGTTTGGCTAGGTGAGGTTTGGTTACCTACTTGCTGGGTGTGTGGAGGGGGGGGGGGGGCAGACGGACATGCACTGATTTTTCACAAGACCCAGCTGGTAACCCTAAAAATACACTAAATTCTTAAAAATCCCTTCAAATTATTGAAATCCATTAAAATTTTCTAGAAATCTTTAAAAATACCCAGAAATATTTCAAAAGAATTCAAGACAATTCAGAAATAGGTATAGACCTGAATTGAATATAGTGATTAACCCATGAGTTAATTTGTTGAAAGAAAAGTGATTAATGTGATCTTCTCATTTTAAAAAGTGACTAAAAATTGATTTGAGAAAAAAAGTGACTAATGGTGACTGTGTGGCAGCCCTGATTATTTTTTACAGTTACTTCTTACAGAAATTCCCTGATTTTTGCTATTATCTCAAAATGCCTGACCCTTGGAAGCTTTGATCTTAATATGACACATTTTTTTAAAGTTCCATTATGTGTTGCAAGTAGGGTAGCATATAGGGACCAAATCTTGAAAATAGGGTACTTGAGATAGGGAAAGAATTTGGAGAATTTAAACGAACTCGAAGAATTCAAATGAATTAAAAGGATTCAAAGGAATTCATAAGAATTCAAGGAATTCAAAGAATTCAGCAGAATTCTAGGAACTTGAAACAATTCGAAGAATCCAAAAATTCAAAGAAATTAATTTTTAAATTTAGGTCGTTTATTGTAATCGTAAGTGAGGTAAGTGTCCGAGTAATCGTGGAGGTCCCAATAATCGTGTAACTTGGTTAATGTATTGTCAAAAAATATGATAAAAGTAACATTTAGAAGAAAAAAATAACATTCCTTTTTAGCATTTTATAGTATGAAATGGCATTTCAATTAATTCAAAGTAGACAGACAGGAAGAAAACTGGCATCACTATTACTGGTACTAATATCACGATTACTGGAATGTTTACCCAGTTAGGGGGAATTCATGAGAATTCAACAGAATTCAAAAGAACTCGAACAATTCGAAGATTTCAAAATAATTCTAGGAATTCAAAAGAATTAAAAGGATTCAAAAGAATTCATAAGAATTCAAGGAATTCAAAAGAATTCTAAGAATTCAAAGGAATTCGAAGAATTCAAAAGAATTCCAGGAATTCAAAAGAATTCAAGGAATTGAAAATAATTCAAGGAATTCAAAATAAGTCAAAGAATTCTAGGAATTCAAAAGAATTCAGAGAAATTCAAAAGAATTCTAGGAATTTTAAAGAATTCAAGGAATCCAAAAGAATTCTGAAGAATTCAAGTAATCCAAAAGAATTCTGAAGAATTATAGGAATTCAAAAGAATTCGAAGAATTAAAAGAATCCAAAAGGATTCAAAGAATTGAAGTGAATTTTTAAGTTTAGATCGTTTATTGTAATTTTAAGTAAGGTAAGTGTCCTAGTAATCGTGAAGGTCCCAACAATTGTGTAACTTGGTTAATGTATTGTTGAAAAATCTGATGAAAGTAACATTTAGAAGAAGAAAATAACATTTATTTTTAGCATTTTATAGTATGAAATGGAATTTCAATTAATTCAAAGTAGACAGAAAAAAAATTGGAAAATTACTTAATTTTTTCATGCAAAGAATTCAAAAGAATTCAAAGAATTCATAAGAATTCAAAAGTCTTCAAAGAATACAAAAGTATTTAAACAATTAAAATTAATTTTCAATTTTAGGTCGTCAGTTTTAATCTTAAGTAATACTTAATTTTTGAATTCGATGAATTGAAAAAAATTAATTTAAAAGAATTCAAAGAGTTCAAAAGAATTCAGAAGAATTTAGAGAATTCAAAGCATTGATCAAAGAGTTCAATAGAATTCAAATAATTCACGGAATCTAGAAGAATTCAAAAGTCTTCAAAAAATTCAAAAGATTTTCAAAGAATTCAAAAGTATTCAAAGAATTCATGAGAATTCAAAAGTCTTCGAAGAATCCAAAAGTATTCAAAGAATTGAAGTTAATTTTTGATTTTAGTTCGTTAGTTTCAATCTTGAGTAATACTTAATTTTTGAATTCGAAGAATTGAAAAAAAATTCAAAAGAATTCAAAGAATTCAGAAGAATTCGTCAAAGAGTTTAATAGAATTCGTCAAAGAGTTTAATAGAATTCAGAAGAATTTAAAGAATTCAAAAGTCTTCAAATAATTCATAATAATTCAAAAGAATTAACAGAATTCAAAAGAATTTAAAGAATTCAGAAGAATGCTAAAGAATTCGCAGAATTCAAAGGATTTCAGAACTCGAAGATTGTTTCAAAGTGGCTTTCATCTTATGTAATAGCATTATTTTTCTTACGTCTCTAAAGAAGCGAGAATAAAGAAATTCTATTTCCTGTGTATCACACACTATTAGAGAAACCTGAGGTTTTGTAAATTAGAAGGTGGCAGCACATGTCTGGGAATATTTTTATATTCTGACATGTAGTCCAGTTACAAAATTCTAGGCGTCGCGTCGTTACCGACTCAGTCTGTGCGAAACCGGCAGGGCGATTCTCCGGCAACCGCAAGGTGGCGCCCGCATCTTTTTCTAAAGTGGCTTTCTCCCACCAGCCGCCACATTTAAATAATTGGTATAAACAAGAGCTTCCAAGTGTACATTGCAAATATTGAAAATATATATTTAGCAATAATATAGCAACTTCAGTTGACCAGACAGACCTGCCCCATAATATTACCTGTCATTTAAAAAAAAAATTAGCACGATAGTTCAATTTCCCTCTTTTTAAATTGGCGGAAAAAAATAACATGGGACGGTCGGTAATACGTGATGTCATAATGTACTACATGTCCTTAAAATAAGTGAAAACCTGACAATAAGAAGGGTTTCAGATAAAAATGGTAAGAAGAAGAAATGTTGGCCGCAAAAAACTAAAATATTATATTTGTTAGAATAATGTGGTTTGTAAAGTGTATACTTTTGGAAAAAAGGTGAAATAATGCCCTTTTCTTCACAACAAAATGAAACAGTATCCATAAACAGGGATTATGATAAAAAAGGAAAGAGTAAAAAATGTCGGATGCAAAAAAACTAAAATGTTTTTGATTTCATTAATTCAGCTCCTAAAGTTCGTTCAGTTTAAAATAAATGTCGACATCAGTTTTAACGAATTGAGTAACTACATTTTTGTCGTTCAAACTGACATCTGAAAAATGATATTAATTACAATGATCGTACAAATAACACTTTTTTAGATGAAGAAGCACGCTTCTATTTTATTATTATAATTTTTCTGTATATAATGACAATCTTTACATTTACACTATTTTGATTATAGATTCATTTCAATCAGATCTGCCTCTCGAGACTTGAAATATGGAAATTATAATTTCATTAATAATTTAATTATTATAATTATTATTATTTATAGGAGAATTAATGAGACTAATAATTAACGCAATTAAATTCTTTTCGTACCATTTTTTTTTGTGTTCAGTTTGTATATGAAATTTTTTTTGATAATCGGAATATCTTAATTATTCTAATGATGAGTTTTCTGTCATATTTTTATATTGGAAGTTTACTCTATAAAATAATTTCAATGAAACTTCAATTAATTTGATATTTTTATGTTCATTTATTAAGATTATGTTTTTAGAAATCATCATCTTGAAGAATATTGTAAAAAAAGCAAAATGTTACCTTAAATTCATTGAAAAAATTGGTTGAATTAAAAAATACGGAGAATATCGATTATTTTCCGTTAAGTAATTAACTTCAATCGATGACAATAACTTTTTTATGTTCCGTATGACAAGATGTTCAAAATAAAATGATTCGATTTTTCCTAAAATTTTTAAAAGATTTCCTTTAATCTTCCAGATTTTTTTTACAATTTTCGAAATCTATTGAAATTTTTTAAACCCGCTTTAACTGTTTTATTTTTATTTGTTTTGAAATCTTTTCTGAATGTAAATTATTTTGAAATCGATACAAAACTGCTGAATATCTTTCAAAAGAATTCAAAGTTTCTTTTATTATTTTCAAAAATCCTGCAAAATTAAAAAAAGAATCTGTAAAATATTTCAGATGTTTTTTACATATTTTTTAATCTTCAAAACTTAAATCAATCTTTTAAAATAAAACCTAAATCATTTTAAGTTCTCTAAGAAATCTTATTTTCGGTAAAGGATATTTTTTTCCGGTACCGACAATTTCTTCTTACCTGTAAATTAAGATATTCTAAGTTTTTGTCTATAATTTCACTTTGCTCATTTTTTTTAAAGTGAAAAAATTTACAAATTATAGTGTGGTAGAAAAATATTATGAACAGAGTTATTTCCCAACATTAAAAAACCTTTATAATTAAACTTTGATCATTTATCAATAAGGGTTGAAAAAATATATAAATAAATTGTATCATTCGTAAGATTCTTAAAGTTTACGTTTAGAAATATACAAAAATAGTTTTTCTGAAATTCGAAATCCAAAAGTTGCCAACTGAAGGGGGAGAGGATGCATATTTTTTAAAAAATAATATTGTTTTCCACAAAAATTCTGTGAAAAATTCCCTTCGTCAATTATCTAGGGGATAGTAAAGTTTTTCTTCAAGGAATACAACTTTTCAGATATTAGCAACATTTTTTACATTTTTTTCAAGAAATTGTTAAAATTAATATTTTTTTTTGTCATGCTTTCTAAGTAATGTCAAAAAGCTGTCACGTTTTATTTGTAAAGTTTAAAAAAAAAATTTGTCCATCCACTTCTGTCTAAAGTTACCTTTAAACGATTAAATTTGTTGATGAAATATTTGAAATATTTTATCAAAATCGTGAAGGAATGCCATCCATCTTTCCAATTTTTTCATGCATATTTTATATAATTTATATTCGTTTTTTAATATGAAAATTGGTTTTCCATGAAACTTAAACAATTATAGAGATTGTGACATCAGTTTCAACAAATGTAGTCAGCATTTGTTTTTCCTTCAAACAGCCAAATAAAAAATATCTCAGGGCCATCTTGATGCCTTGAATCTTTTCAAAACGCATCCAACACGTGTTGAGTCGTTCATTTCTCACTAAGATAAATCTTTTTTTGAATTAAACAAACTGTTCCTTTAACATAATTTTTTTCATTCAACCAAAATTAAAATGCGTGTATTTCTGAAAAAGGTTTCTTCTCTCGATCTCTCTAGTAGCTTAATGGGAAATCAGAAGTTCTGTGGTTCGACTCCCAACGGAGCGAAAGGAGAAGATATTTTTTCAGAAAAAATTAATTAGAATAATTTTTAATTTATAGCTCCATCTAGTTTGAAAAAGACGTTAAAAATTTCTGTTATTCTCTAATGATAATACAATTTCCTTAAAAAATTCGAAGAAAAATTGTATTTTTTAGTTTTCAATTTGAAAATGAACGACGAAAAATTGAAAATTCAAATAAATCGTTAGCTTTAAAATGTTCCGTAATTATTAAATTTCAACAACAATTTCCAAAATTTCCTTAATTACCTATAAATTTTCTATAATTTCCATAATTTACCAACAATTACGATAAACTACCGAAAAATTCTGGGAAATGTGGAAATTTTTGGATACTTTTAGTTTCCGTGAACCTCCAAAATTTACAAAAATTGTGCTTATTTTTAAATTTAACAATGATTTTCGAAAAATTTTATAACCATCCAAAATTTTCTAAATTTATATTAAAATAAAATTTCCGAAATTCCTCCATATGAACTGTACTCCAATTGTGTCTCAATTCATGCGTTTGCTATGAAAAAATTGTATACAGGTTTCTTATAGACAAAAATGGTAAAATCGGCTTCTACATATTTGAGAAAAAGGACGTTCAAATCCAATACAAATTGTAACCAGATTTTTTGGAAATTTGTGAATACTCTGAATTTCCATACATTTTCAAAAATTTTAAAAATAAAATTATTCAGATTTGAAAAATTTTCAATAATTCAAAAATGTTTAAATATAAAAAAATTTACAAAAATTTCTTGAAAATTTTTAAATTGCAGCTGAGGCGGGGTTTGATAAATATGATGGGGATAGTTCTTGAGGGTCGTTGAATATTAACGCTGCGACGGCGATATTAATTAGAGTCTTGGGAAGGTGTCTAGGGTGATTATTTTTTATTTCAACTTTCTCGGCTGTTTTAGGTGATGTCATCTAAGACAGGGTTTATTAAATGTACTAGAGGTTCTTTTTTGTGGTCGTTGAATATTACTGTGGGAACAGGGATATGAATTAGTTTCGTGGGAAAGTGCCTGGGTTGACTATTTTTAATTTTAATTTTGTTTGGCTTTTTTTGTCGAAGGCAGTTTTGAGGCGCATTTGATTATTTGTTATTTTAATTTATTTTTGCTATTTTAGTTGAAGGCAGCCTATATGGGTTTGGCTAAATGGTTTTTCTTAAATAAATCATTAACTTCCGACTTAGATTTTTTTGTTTTCGTTTATTATTGATATTTTTGAATAGGAGTTGGTGTTTGTATTATGGATTGTTTTCGGATAATTAATTTTCTTATTTTTAGTGAGCTAAAAACTACCTCAGAACTATTATATACTTTTGTTGTACTTATTCCCTCAGTTTTTCCTTGGGGATAGTTTTTTAGTGTTGGGGTTGATTTTGTAAAATAATTTTCGTGTGTTTTGGAGAGCCTGTAAATAGTCCACAATTCTGATAGGCTTACATTTAGGCTGAGAGCATAACTTATTATAGGGGTAGTTTTTAAAGGGGGTTACTTTTTGATAATAAATTTTTGCAGTTTTGACAAACCCGAAATTCTGGCGTGGTTGATTTGTTTAATTTTTGGTAGTGTATGTGTTGGCTGCCAGCACCTCCATCAAAAATTTGGTTTTTTGAGTGAAATAAGAAACCCCAAAAATCTGCATTTGTTCCTAAAAATAGCTCACAATTATGGCATAAAGAAAATGTTCGGATTCCGTTGTGGAGGTACTAGCGGAATGGACCTTCTGATGAGAAGGCATCTTCCTCAAGAAATCCGATGGCTCTCGCGAAAGTAGATAAGGAAATTCTTCGCCAAACAGACTTACTCTGTTGGACTATAACCATTCTTTTCCACCGAAGCATGTAGGTTTCGTTTAAGTGGATTAGAGAGTTTGTGCTTAAGCATGGCTACAAGGTGTTCCAGTAACAATTTAGCGGAGTACATTCAAATCCTAAATAGCCTTCTCTATTGTTAAACTCTAAGGGTTCAACTCTTCTGAGTACGTGAAAACTTCGGCGAGTTTTCAGCTACTTTGCTAAATTAATCAAACTAATTTCAATCAATTAATCAAATTTTAATATAAAAATCAATGAAGCTCTCTCACTCTCTCTCCTCTCTTACTTTATCTGAAATAGAATAAAGACTCAAATCATTTGCGCCTTTTCTGTTAAAAATCAGTTTTATAAATAATTAATTATTATTATTTGAAAATTATTTCCGATTTAGCTATTATCAGATTCAGGGTTATTTCCAGAAATGACCCCTTGTTTCTGCTAACAAAAAGTGGATTGGTTAAAGGATTTTGTCTATAACGACACAAGCAATTTCACGGCGGAAATGTCGGTGCTAAACAGTATTGCCGGCGAAGGGCAAGGGAATTTAATCGGGATGGAAACGGCACGTGCGCGCTTTATCGCTTCCTCTCCTGGGCGAGGAAATCTGTTCTAAATGCATTAAACGCAAAAATAATGTAGAAATGTTCTGTGGGCCTTCTGAGCGAAACGAAAATTTAGATTCGGAATTCGAATGAATATCTTCATGGAACATATTTTCTAACGAACATGTATACCATTAAGCCATTTCCCTTTTAGGGTAGGCGTGACACTACCCGATTCGGGTAGTGTTTCTAGGTGGATAGTTTTTTTGTAGTTATAGATAAACGTTTATTTTTTAGCCTGCTGGCCTTAAAAAATTGACTTGCTTACACTTCTTTTACAGAAGTTTCATAAAACTAACCCTTAAAACTAACATCCTTCCACACCTTATCTCTAACGCCGCTCGCTCTTATCGCATTGCCTTCCTCGCTTCGCCTCGCCTCGCACGCATGTCCCTACTTTCTTGCTTTGCCTCGCATTACCAAACTCTGCCTCCGCGGCTAATCCCTAATACTTATCTACTATTTACAATATTCACATTTACTTATATTTACTTCCTCCTCTATTTACAATCTTTCCTTCTCCATTCCTCTTCCTCCTTCCTTCTCTTCTTCTCCATCTTACCCAAGACTCCATTCACCCATGCTACTGCCCCTTTGTCCCCCCTTTCATGCATCACTACCTCCATGCTTATCCCACTCCTTTCTACCTCTACGCACGCCTCCAACCAATGCTCCACTCTTGCCTCCCCCTTCCCACATAGTTCACACATCCTCTTTTCCCTAGCGAGCCAGAACCTATTATAACCCTCCATGCACCCACATCTCATCCTCGCTATAAGCTCCTGACTTCCTTTCTCTCCTTTCTCACACAAATATTGCGCTCTCGTCCTTGGCATAATCCACACATAATTCCCACTAAACCTTGTCTCTCTTATTCTCTCTTCCCCTTCCTCATGCATCCTTCTCACTTCATCCATCTGCAGTCCATTCGTTCTAAAACACCTTTCTCTTTCAACCTCCACCTTCCCACCCCCTCTCCTGTTCTCCTTCTCCCACCAACACTCCCTAACCAGCTTACTTCCCCCCTCTTCCAAAAATTTCTCCTCATACTTATACGCCCGACTCCCCGCTAGAATTCCTACACTCGTTCTCCCCGTCTCCCTCCTGACAATATAATTAGGCGTGTTCCTTGCCAGCCCCAGTGTCCACTTTACATACCTCTCCTGTATCCTATTTACCTCTTCGCTTTCCTTCCACCTCCACACCTCTACTCCATACAATAGGACACTCATCACTAGTGAGTCAAACAATTTCATTCTCCTCCCAAAATCATCTGCGAATAACTTCTTTCCCAACCCCACACCTGCCTCATCACCAAATTTGCCCTCCTCACTCTCTCTTTTATGTGACCATCCACTCCACCATTCCTCCGAAACAAGAAGCCCAGGTACACAAACTCTTTCACCTCCTGCACCGCCTTTCCCTTCCACTTCCACTCCCCTTCCTTACCCCTTCCACCTCCTTTTCTGAAAACCATAACCTTGGACTTTTCCGCATTCAGTTCTAACCTGTTCTTATCCAGGTATCTTCTCAACCTCTTCATCATTTCCTTTAAGGCCTCCTCGCTTTTTTCCACCAACACTATGTCATCTGCATACGCTACTGACCATATTCTAACCCCTCCTATCCTGACTCCTCCTACCACCCCAGCCTCCAGCTTACTTTCCATATACGCAATTAAAATTGCAAAAAGCGTTGGGCTAAACGGACACCATTGCCTTAACCCCCTATCCATCCAGAATTCCTCCGAAATCCCCTTTCCTCCTCTCACCTTATCTTTGGTCTCTTCATATATCTTCCTTACCCTCTCGATCAGGCCTCTCTCCACTCCCCTCTCCTGCATCGCCTCCCACAACCTCCCCCTATCCACCGACGGAAACGCGCCTTTTAGATCCACAAAAAACGCGTACACTCTCGATCCCTTCTTCGCTAATTCTCTATCCACCGCGTGCTGCAGAACGTAGATATTGTCGATAATACTCCTGCCAGCCCTGAAGCCCGCCTGCGTCTCCGGCAATATTCCTTTCCCCTCGACATCCTTCCGCAGCCTCTCCGCCACCACCATCGCGTATACTTTATACGCCGTATTCATTAGCGTAATTCCTCTATAATTTTCCTGCCTATCCCTATCTCCTTTCTTATACAGAGGTACTATTAACCCTTCTCTCCACCCTCGTGGGAATCCCTCCCCCCTCCATACTTTCTTCACTACCTCCTTCAGCCTCTCCCTAACCTCTTGTGTACTAAACAGCCATGCTTCGTTCTCTATCCCATCCATCCCTGCTGATTTTGACCTTCTTAACTTCCTTATCTGTTTCTCTATCTCCTCGTCATTCAACTCCTCCATCTCTGCCTCCGCCGTTCTTCTACTCCCATCATCTCTCTTCCTTGAATCTGAGCCCTGGAATGATTCTTTAAAAAATTCCCTCCACGCCTCACTCCCTATCTTCTCGCTTATCCCTACTCTACGCTTCCGAAACCTATCTATTATCTTCCAGACGTCCCCCTCTGTCTTAACATTTCCTAACTCCTCCTCCAGCTCTTTCTCCTTTTCCTGTTCTTTCTTCTTACACATCAATCTAAACCCCTTCCTCATTTCTACGCACTCCTCCCTTTTCGCAGTACCCTCTTACCACTTCTTATACTTCCTCTTCACCTTCCTTTTCATCTTTTTACATTCCGTATCCCACCACGGCTTCACCATTCCTTTCTTCTTCTTTTTAAATACCTTCTTTTGCACGAAACATTTCAATTTCTCTTTTAAATCCTCCCATATCTCTTCCACCGTCTCCCCTTCGAAGCGTACCTTCCCTAACTGCTCCTTATACTTCTCTATCGCCTCCCTCGTCCAGCTAACCCTCTCCCCCGTCGACACTTCTTCCCCACCTTGCCTTCCGCCGTTCTCACCCCTTATCTACAACCCTAATGGCTGATGACCTGACTCTACCCTCCCTTCTACTGCGAATCTCTCCATCTCCTCCCACACTTGCATATTCATAACTACATAATCTATTACCGATACCCCCACCTTACCTACGTATGTGTATTCTCCCTCTTCGTCCCCAGTTGCCATACCATTTGCCACCGCCTAGCCTCTAGCCTCCATCCAGTCCCTTAGAATCTCCCCCTCCTTATTTATTAACCTATCCTTCGAATTCCTTTCGAAACTCTCCCCTTCCCTGTAAAGGCCCCCTTCCCTCCCCATCCTCGCGTTTAAGTCCCCACCCAGTACCACCATACCCTCCTCTCTTTCACCTAACAGGTCTTACACCCTTTCTTTATTTCTTTCCATCCCATCCTTATTGTACACTGTCACAAACTTACTGATTACCCCTCCTATCTTCACTTTCCTCATTTGCACTCCCTCCCCCTCTTCCTCTCCGTGAGCTTCTTCCTCTAATCCATCTCTAACCCCCGTTATAATTCCCCCACTAGCCCTTCCTTTCTTCTTCACTCTGACCGCCTCCTGGAGTCTCCACCTATACCCGCTTGGCAGCTTTGGCTCTATTCTATCCCATTCCTTTTTTTCCACCTACGTCTCTACCAGTCCCACCACATCAAATTCCTGGATATACCTCCAGAACTCCTCATCCTTCTTCTTTACCCCTGCTACGTTCCAGTAAAGCACCCTCACAACTCTTCTACCCTGCATTACCCCCACCCCCCTACTTCCTACGAAACAAATTCCCCTGCACTTCCTTCAACACCTCTTTCACCTTGTCCCACACCCCCATTTTCTCGTCCATTTTTATTTCCCGATATCTTACATTCGCCGATCTCCCTTCACTCCTCTCCCTCCTAGCCTGTCGTACAGCATTCTCTGTACATCCCTTTCCTTTCTCGTCAAATCGTGATCGATGAAAACTTCCTTATCCTTTATCCTATTTTTATTCCGCATTATCCCCAACTTTTCTTCCCAGCTCTCCAACTCCACAACCGCCATTTCTTTCTCCTTTCTCCCCTCCAACTTAACTTTCCCCACCGTGCCTTTATTCCACCCTATGCTCTGTAGCAGCGCTTCCACGCCCTCCCTTTCTTCCCCGCTCTTCATCTTCAACCCTCTTACCACAATACTATTTTTCCTGTCTGCCTTCTCCTTTCTCTCCATTCTCAACTCCATTGCCCTTATCCTTTCCCTATCCGCCCTCTCCTCCTTTTCATTCCTACGCTCTCCCACTTTCTCTTCTATCATATTCCCTACCCTCTCCCAAATACCTTTAATCTCGCCCCCAATACCCCCGTCTCCTATTTCCATTTCCGTCCTGCCCTCCACCTTCTCAAGCCTTTTTTCCGTCCTTTCTTTCCACACCCTAATCTCCTCTTCCACCTGTTTTATTTTAACTTCTTTTTCTTTTCTTTCCCTCTATAACCCATCTACTCTCTCTCTCAGCTCTATCACCTCCTTTTCCCATTTCTCATCTCTGATTCTCAAGTCCTCCCTCATGCCTTCCATCTGCTCCTTGGTCCCCCTTACGTCCTCCCTCAGCCCCCTGATCTCGCCTAACAAAATCCCGAGAGCCTCCTTTTCCAACATCCCCTCCATTTTTTTGGGGGGTGACCTAGGTGTTATCCCGCTTTTTTTAAACGGGCTCTCGACCTCGCTTTTCTCCGGACTCTCTTGGCTGTCTCTCTTCCTTTTCAAGAGATCCTCCCCGTCACTTGCGCTCGACGCTCTCTCCCTTACCTTCTCGCTTCCTTCGTTGCCACCGTCCCGCTTTCTCCCTCTCCCTCTCCAACGCGACGCGTTGTTGGCCGTCGTGGCTTTTGGAAAATTCCCTCCCCGTCAGTTTCACTACCAGCACTGCCAGTACTCTCGCTGCCCACCTCCCGCTCTGCCGCCGGTAACTGGGACCTATTCATGCAGTACCTTTCGCAACCGACAGATGTCTCTGCAAAATGTTTGCGTCTTTCGCCGCCAAATTTACCTTCTTTTTTTTCCCCCTTTTTTTCTTAAATTCCTCAGTCTCTGCAGACACCCCTTTCTCTCCCTTAGCATCCCCTAACTCTGCGAGAACCACCCTTGACCCCTCGAAAGCCCAAGACTCCTGACCACGAACTCCCCCGATTACTTACAAACCTAACCTCACTTTCCCTATCCAACTAAAGCCCACCTCACACCCACGCTGAAATTCACTTTTTATCTCCCCAATTCACCCCACACAACCCTACTCACCTCCTCGGCTTCCACTCACACCTTCCACACAAATTCCGTAAAATTCTCTTACCACCTGTCACTAAACACGTTCTCACTTCCGCCACCAACATGCAAGTCTCGTTTTGTAGTTATAAATAACTACAAGTGTGGGCTCACCACACCCACGATGTGCCAACAGCACTCAGTATTCTTGAATGGTCACCCATCCAAGTACTAACCGCGTCCAACGCTGCTTAACTTCAGTGATCTGACGAGAACTGGGTTTTTCAGCGTGGTATGGCCGTTGGCCATAGCTTTCGAATAATTGTATTGTATCATTAAAATAAATTTTCCCTTGTGAAAGTAAGCTTATATAAAAAAATCTGCCGACAGCGCGGGCATTCTCATTGCGCGCACGGCGCGCGGCTCGTCAGATTGAGCGCGCCTGGGGCGCGCACCTTTTGGATCTCGCGCTTCGCGCTTAATAATTTATTTGCCTCGCGCTGCGCGCTCAGTGTTTATACTTCCCCCACATTCATGCACAGACCTTTTAAAATTAAAGGTCAAATCATCGACAGCTGTAATTTAGTGATTGTGAATTCTGTTTTGCTAAAGCTCCTTCGTTTTTAACGAACATATTCTCATTACGTATCTCGTGCTTCGCACTCGATTTTATCTGAAATGCGGACTTTTCTACAAATCAAATGTATTTTATATTTATTTCTGTACCTCGGTCCGGGGCTGCTTATTCAGATATTCAAAATAAGGTGCAAATTTTATTTTTCATGATTACTTTAATATCTGTTATTTATTTTGTATTTATTTGTATTCTCAGCTATCCTGAAAAATACATCATTTCAATAAATGTATATTATTACCATTCATAATATGGATTTATATTCAAACACACGTATTTTAATTACCTTGCTTTAATAATTGATAAAGTGCGCATTCTATCAAAATCAAAAACAATTTTGTTATTAAACATTTTATTGCATCTTGTGTTGTTTTTTCATAGATTTAATTTATTTATCTTAAATGTTTTTATTATAATTCAAACAAAAAATACGCCTTCTAGAAGAATTTTGTTATATAAAATTTAATTGCACCTTCTGTCGTTTTTCCAAATAGTTATTTTTACTTTATTTTCAATGTATTTTTATAACAAAAATTAACGAAAAATGTGTTCTATCAATAAATGACCAAAAACAAATTTTTAGTTCTTTTGGTCTTTTAATTTTTTTTCGTACCTTGTGCCGTTTCTCCAAAAATTTAACTTTTTTATTTATTTTTTACGATTAAAACAAAAACTACGCATCTTTTAAAAAAATGATTATCTATAAAGGACCCCGCACAAAATACCAAGAAAAAACGTTCAGTCGTTTGAGCTAAAACCGGCTGGAATGTATTCTTTAAGGTCTCCCGAATAAAAGTTCGGATGTGCACTAGGTCCGAAAAGTCCTTAGGTTTCGAGTTACAGGCACTTGAAGGTTATAAAATGACGATCTTTATATTATATGATTTTCAACTTTCTGAGCGCTATACTGACTTAATATCGTGATTTCAGACTAAGTGATCAGAACAAAAGTTCTAGGAATGTAAGTAAGGTACCTTGTGATAGCCTTGTCTGTGTTCTTGACCCGTATTTTGAAGGACATTTGAAGGTCAACTCATTTCTTTTTCAATGGAACCCATTTTTTAATTTTCATTTTTAAAAAACAACTTTTTTCAATAGTATGTAAGTGAGCTACCTTTTGATGACCTTACCTGTGACCTTGACCCGCATTCTGAAGGTCTTTTGAAGGTCAACTTTTTTTCAAGCAATCCATTTTTTCACTTTTCATTCTTAAAAAATACAATTAAACTTTTAGATGTTCATTTTTAGGGGGAGATTGATTCATCTTTCCAAGTAGTATCCCAAAAGTTTAAAAAGGTTTGTGAAGAAAATAACTTCCAAGTCATGTTTCGATAAAAAATAAGATAAAAGTTGAAGAAAATAAAATAAACTTGAAATTGTATTGACTGTAAACTTGATAAATAGTTTCAAGTTTACATTGTTACTGTAGTATGATTTATTTTATTATGTTCAGTGTAACCCGTTCTTAGCGTTACCCAGAGTCAACGACATGGAGGTGACGGGTTTTTGACTCCTTTTTCTCTTTTTGTTTTATTTTTTGTGTGTTTTTTTCTTCTTTTTATGTTCGTTTCTGTTATTTTTTCTTCTTTTTATGTTTTGTTTTTGGTTTTTATTGTTATTTTAAATATTTTAATTATGAACATTTTAATTATCGTTAAGAATATATTACAAATGGAAGTTTAAAGTCAAAATTCTTTACCTAGGTAAGGTTTTGCAAATCATGACTTGCATGTTATTTTATTTTTATAACTATTTAACCTTTAGTCGCGTTTTTTAAGAATGAAAAGTGAAAAAATGGATTTCTTGAACAAAATTTGACCTTCAAAAGACCTCAGAATGCGGGTCAAGGTCACAGATAAAGTCATCAAAAGGTAGCTTACTTACATTCTATTGAAAAAAGTTGTTTTTAAAAAATGAAAAGTAAAAGATGGGTTCCATTGAAAAAGAAGTAAGTTGACCTTCAAATGTCCTTCAGAATACGGGTCAAGGACACAGACAAGGCCATCACAAGGTACCTTGCTTACATTCCTAGAACTCTTGTTGTGAACTCGAAACCTAAGGACTTTTTGGACCTAGTGCACATCCGAACTTTTATTCGGGACACCTTAAAGAATACATTCCAGCCGGTTTTAGCTCAAACGACTGAACGTTTTTTTCTTGGTATTTTGTGCGGGGTCCTTTGTAGATCGTTTTTCATTGAACAACTTTCGTCTCTTAATGTTTTTTTTTTTACTTTGTGTCGTTTTACCAAAAATTTAATTTTTTATTTTTAATGTCACTTTTTACGATTAAAACAAAAACTGCGCATCCTATGAAGAAGTGATTTTTTTTCAAATTTGTAGATATTTTTTGGGTGAATAATTTTGATCTATTCATCTTGTTTCGTATCTTGCATAGTTTGACCGCAAAATGGAATTTTTTATTTTTGATCACTTTTTTTGGTGGTTAAAACAAGAACCGTTGATCAAAAAATGATGGTTAACGAACTCTATCTTTCTTTTTGGTCCCTAAAACTGTGTGCTGAAACACAGTCCAATTCGATTTGGCTTTTAAAAGTTATACGGTATACAGACGACAACGACGACAACAACGGCGACGATAGACAGACAGACATCATCGTAAAACCTATTTTTTCGGATTCAGGGGATCTCAAAACGTAGAGTTTAAAGAAATCCGCGACCGTCAGTTTTTACCTAAGACTAATACCTTCTCATTATGATGAAAATGTAAAAAAAATCTGTAATTCTGTTCACCCAATACATTGAAATTTTAAACAAACCGTCATATTAAATGTATATTAAATATTTTATAGGGTTGGACCGCAATAGTGTTATTCGACGGGGCAGAGTTATATTTGAAAATAACATCATTGTTTCTCAATCGTTTTATTTCATCTTTGCAATAAATACATATGTTATTAGATAGAAAAGCAAAATGATTAAACAAACAGATTTTACAATCGGATAGTGCAGAATTCTTTCACCGGAATAGAATTTTTGTAACATTGATTGAAATACTTACAGTATGGATATGTGATATTTTCATAGATGAAACATATTATTCTATCCGGTAGTTATGAAAATTAAGCCGAATTCAAGTTTAAAATGTATTAAATGTAGAAAATAATGTATGCTTCATAATCGAGGCAGAGTTGACCAAGAACGAAAGATTTTATAACAGTTCTCAATGTTTTTAACAGAAAATATCTTTTTTGCAACACCTACCTCGAAAGTGAGGACATCCACGCTTCTGAATGATGTGCAAAGTGCTCTAATCCAGCAGACTGTGCGAGAATAATTTTGTCGCATGTGCGCTTTTAAAAACATCTATTTTGTAAATCAACGCAATGAACGCGCATGCCCATTTTAAAGATAAGTAACTTTTCAATCAACATCGTTATTCCTTGACCATTACAATTCTTCATTGCTTTAAATAAATCTTTTTTATTTTAAAACAATGGCGCTATGAAGACAAATCTTGAAAATTTTACATCATTTAGGTCCAAAATATATTAAATTTAGAAAATAGTTGAGGTTTCTTATTTTTTCAAATGCTTGGATGGTAACTTTACAATAAATTTAGTCCATACTATGATAAAACACTATCCTCAAAACAAAATGCATAACATGCCTATTAACCAAACCATGAAATGTTTGAATTCTGAGAAAATCCGAATATGAGATATTGGTGTTTCAGCTAAAGTAAGTCCATTGGTTTCATCACTAACTTACAACCCTTAAGGGGAAAGTGATAATGTGGTAAACTTATTTTTGAATTGTGCTTCTACAAGTAATGAGCGAAACTTTTCCCAAATCGATGGTTGTCGAGTTCTAACAGAGAAAACTAGGAGTACATTTTGTATTTTTACCTACTGATATAGGTAGAAGATAAATATTACCCTTAGTAGGATGTAAAATATCTGCTTTTACCTATTACCTATTACGCACGAGTAAACAGTGAACATTACCGTGAGTTGGGAGTACCTGTCACTGTACGCAAGTACAAGGTTTTTTTTTGCAGTTTGCTTAGTTTTTTGCTATTTGGAAAGCGGTGTGCTCCTATATCCTCACACCAAAATGCCACATACATACCTGGCATTTCGAAAATAGTGCTTTAACACTAGAAGAACGGTCGGTGTCCTCAGGACACCAGGGTGTTTATTGACCAAATCGTGACGGAATATGTGGATTTCTTTTTTCCGCTCATGGTATTGATACCTTCTCGTTCACCTTATGCAGTTCTGTTCACTCCAGAAATTATCGAAGATAACGATAGTTGTCCTGAGGACACCGCCCGTCCTTCTAGTGTTAAACTAACACCTGAAAGCTGCATTATCAAGGACTGATATAATGCGAAAAAAAGATGTCGCTTCACTATCGCCCCCGGCGGACGCAAGTGTTAGTCGGCGTCCGCAAAACAGCTGTATTTGCAAATTCGGTGGTGAATTTGCTCGTCCGTGCAGACTATCACACGTTTATAATCGAACCGCGAAAGAAATCACACGGTTGGTTTAGTTTTAGTGAGGCTGTTTTTGATGCAAATAAACGTGACGTGTTGTTGGTTGCAAGTTGACGATGTCAAATTACCCAGACCTTCGAGGTAAAAATTGACAATTACCCTCACAACCTGAGTAAACTGAAGAATACCCGAGATGTTAGAGTGTAGATTACCGATCTGTGGTAATTTTTGTTGCAGGTAATCTTTAACCTAAATTCCGGGTAAAGATTACACTGAGTTTTTTCTGTGGCTTGGAAGGTCAGTTTTGAAATTCTTTTTATTATTTATTAAATACACGGAGAAACATGGATGTTTAAACGTAACATATAGATCTTCAGGGTTAACATATTTTATGTTTAACTATAGGACAGCAATCTAGATGTTCAAAGTTAGGATCTGTAGATATTAAAAAGTGAGATATTACTCTGAAACATCCAAAATGTTCAACCTGAAATATCCGAAATATTACATGTATGGTTATGTCAACTAACGGCTGTAAATATTTGAGGAATTTACTTATTTCTGAGCAGTTAAGGAATTAATTGATAACTTATTTGTGAATTTAAAACTAAACTTGAATTTTCGTACATGAACGGAAAACAGATACAGGGTATGAAATGCCGATCAGATAATACATTCAGTCTAGCTGAGGTTATGTTTAATATTTTTAATTCAAAATAAAAAATAAAAACGGGGTAAGTAAGCTGAGAACGAATAATATGTAATCTGCATTTAAAATTCTATCTATTTGAGGTAACTTAAACTCATATTTCATTATAAATTCACAAACATTTTGTCAAATCACGTGTCAAATGTTCAAAGGTGTTCGAGTCAATATAACCTCAAACTTAAGAACATTGTTCCGTCGTGTATACAGGCAAACGTCGTTATACAATTTTAATTAAGGATAGCTAATTTTGATTCTTTGAAAATGTTCAAAAATTGTAATATTCCATAATTGTAAAATCGAAATTATATAGCCGTCAAATATAGTCGTGAAATTCGAATGCGCAATGCGCATGCGTTCAGATGATTTTAACATCTGAATATGTTACAGTTTAACATAAAAATATTTTTACGCCTAACATCTCAAAAAGATAGTAGATGTTTGGCATGAATATCTGCATGTTACGCGGAACAATCTTACCCTTTGAACATCTACATTTAAACATCCATTTTTCTCCGTGTAATTATTTAGCAACGAAGTCTGCATGGAGGGATAGGGAATTAGTAAATATATAACAAAATACAGGATGTGTGGGTGTTTTTGATTTTACATGTAAGATTTAGTGAGTGCGAGGTCGCAAGACGTGGTTCTCATAATATGGGATACCTGTGGTTTGCAATGCATATTCTGCTCTGGCTGGGGGCACACTAGCTGCGCGGGAGAAACTGGCTATAAATGGATTTTCCACTATTATAAAAATTAATTTGAAGTCATTTTTTGTCAGAATTGTACTTCGGAAACATAAAATAATGTTTTTTTACTAATATTAATACTTCATTTTGCAGTTGATTAGTGAATTCCTGGGGTATCTCATATTATAAGAATAGGTTGTCGAGTTTCCAAACAGCAAAATGTTAAAAATATTTGGAATTTTTATAAAAAATATTTTCTTTTTATAAAATTGGACATTTTCCACCTTATTTCAACCTAGATTCCCTTTCAAGTGACCTGTATTACTTTCAATTCTGCCCATTGAATACTGACAATCACACTAAAATGAGTTGATGTCTCATATTTGGGAACTCTGCTATATAAAATGTGATATAGAAGAATGTGGGACACGAAATGAATAAAAAAATACTTCAATCCCACGACGTATTACCTTTATACAGAGCAATGAATGTAGACCGAACGACGCTGCCCCAGTCTAATCTATGGGATCGGAAATTTTATGAAATGGTGTAAAAAAAGTGCTAAATATTTTTATCATACGGTTTTTGCAAAAAATAGAGTGTGATACACGTGCACTTAGGCAATTGCTACTCGTATCATTGCAGTATTTTCCTTCAGCTCTTCGCAGTCGTCTATATTTTCGTACTCACTTCGCACTCGCTTCGGACTTGCTTCGCACTCGCTTCGGACTTGCTTCGCACTCGCTGCGCACTTGCTTCTTACTTGCTTCACACTCGCTTCGCATTTGCTTCACACTCGCTATTGCACAAACTTGTATCACAAATAGCTATCATTTCTTGTTGCGTATGTTCCAATGTTACTTTCTCAAAGCATTTGATGTCAAGCAAATAATTTTCTTCCGTGAAAATAGCACAAAAGGAATGAGTATCAGTAGCGAAGAAATAAATGCGAAATTTGAAAATCATCGAGTAGCGGATTATACGCACTAATTAGCAGGGTAACGTTGAAGCTTGCGTATCGCTGCTGAATTTGCATGTGTTGTTATATGGTTCCGGTGCGACTATCACCTCTGTTATTGGGAATTAAGCTACAATTAATGTTGCTACACGAAGCTACAAATTGAGCTCGATATGGAATGAGTGACGTCTCATTGTCGCATTTACATTGCGTTATATTTCACGGGAAGTCGTTGAGAACAATTTCTAGGAGAAAATCGATATCAATAGTGAGATCAGAAGCTGGGAAATAACGTGGCGGGCGCCGGGAATTCGCATTCACTTCATATGCTGCGGTCGAATGCATTTCGGTGCGAGATTTCCCTCTCGCCTACCGATGAGAAGCAGAAGGCTACGGCGCGCCAGCACTGCACTTGACATACCCTAATAGAAATATAGAATCTGATTTACCATCTCGACTCTATCGCCTCCAGAAAAGTTCAATCGTCTACACTCACTTCTCTTTTTCAATTTTCGTTGCGGAAAATATCAGAAATTTGTGTATGATTTGCTCTTTTCGTAAATTTTCTTTCAGCAATTTATAAAGAAATAGTATACGTTATATTACAGAATGAGATTACGTCATAAAGTAGATATTATAGGTATGTAATCGTATGGTGTATACGATGTCGCTAGAGATCCCTGGTAGTAGCCATAGTGCGTGACTCGTAACATGGCAACTCGCTCTGCAACTCGTCTCAGTTATGAGAGATGTTGATAATTCTATAAAAGATACATGTTAACGTACAAATAGTACATATTTGATCTGTAGAAGTAGATTCCCAATTTCCCTGATCGCTGACAATATATTTTTTCCTTTTTTAAATTGAATTACAATTTACGAGACAATACTTCATTAGTTTGGACGGTTTTTCCTTAGTTATTCAATATATAATTGAACTTGAGTGAACTGACACTTGTCCTTTTTTCATGTAGCTCTATGTATAACGTTATTTTTTACTAGAGTCCAAATTGAAAGTTCTAGAAGTCAAACACTGTTTACAAATTTTTTTATGTGAACCCAGTGGGGAAAGGGAATATGAACAAATTCCATCTCTACCTTTCCAAATACAAATTGCACTGATCACTAGTGAAATTCTACTAATTTAATTAGAGAAACGCGAGCCACTGAAGATTAGTAGACAATTGCAATGTCGATTAGTCGCAGTATTTACTACTTCGATAGTGGAAAAGTGAGGGAGGCCGGAGTGGCATAGAACAAGTTATTTTTTCATTAAATTAATCGTCAGCTGTAGTTAAATACTAAAATATAGGTTGTTATTTAAATAATTTGGACCTGAATGTGTTAACTTTGTAAATAATTCAATGGATTAAGAAAATAATTATGCATAAAAAATACAAATTAATAAGGAGTGCCTTTTCCCATCTTGCTCCACCTGTAGCAGAAGAAACGGAAAAAAATTAAATAATTGATTTAATCACGAAGCAATGGAAATAAGTTTGGCAAGAGGAATTTGTTATAAATATTTATTTGAATTATAAATAAGTATGAATTCATACTATGATATGACCGTGAAATATTTCTGAACATTATTTCACAAATAAGGTATATTTAGCTATGTTCGGCATTCAGAAACATTTGAAAAAAAAAAACATTTTCCTACAAGAAGAGAATACAATTATGAGAATATGAATGTTTTCAAACAGATTTTGCTAACACATGCAAACTCAATATTCAGAAAGATAAACGCTGTTGTGGCTAAAAAGAATTAACTAAAACTTGTATAAATTTTTTAACTTCTCTAATCTCTGTATTTAAATGAAAAATAAAGCCTCATAAATATTTATCTCACTAAAAACAAAATTTTCAACTTTTCACGAAATAATCTAATATATAATCTGTTAAGAGTT
>CAKNYM010053900.1:429598-501316 GCA_932195095.1 Andricus curvator | reverse complement strand
GAATATAGTTCGTTTCTCGAAGTCTTGGAGAACAATGTCAGGCCTCGAGTGTGCAACGGGAACTGCTGCCTGAAAATCGTAGTTCCAGAAAATTTAGCACTTCTCATTTTGGACAATTGACTCTATCTTCCTTGGAGCGTTCGGCAGGGCAGGGTCGCGACCTACACCGTAAGAGCGACAAAGATGGTAATAAAGCACTCTTAGGGCCGCATTATGTCTATAGATATATGTGGTTCCTGCGTGGGTCAGACACCCCGATAGTTCTAGGTACTCGCCGTGTGCATGAAACGCTCTGCACTTATCACTGGGAACTTCTTGACATAAAATTCGGTCACGGTATGCTAAGGTGGAAATGTCACCGTCCTGGTATGCGAAAATAAAACCCTCTGTACCTGAATTAAGCACTGATGGTCTGAGGAAAGCAAAAGTTTGCTTCTTCGACAAGGACTGTTTTTATACATTTCTGTGAAAGTTTCCGTACATTTTCTTGTCGAATAGCTCTTGGTGAAATTTTGCAACCTTTGCTTTCTTTACATCGGCTTTTAGAAGTGAAGCATCTAGATGGAGTGATGCACTTTCCTCACACATCTCGTGGTTCCTGGTCAAGGGTTTCGGCCGCTTGCTTCGCGGCTTTGTAAAGGAATGCTGCTTCGCCAATCATCTCGTGGTTCCTGACCATCTTTAGGAGAGGATCTCTGCCATTCGCAACAATGTAAGCTGTACTTAGAACAATTCGGTTATGAAGACACTGGAGATTCAGAAGTCCGCGTCCGCCTTGACGGCGTGAAATATATAATCCCGGAACTGACGAATTGATATGCAAGCTTTTATGCATATGCATGATCTTACGTGTGGTGACATGAAGGGCCTTAAGCTTGTTCTTCGTCCATTGAACCACCCCAAACGAGCAGAGTAGAACCGGGACGGCAAGCATGTTAGTCGCAGATACCTTATTCAACGCCGACAGATTGGAAGACCAAATCTGTCGAAGAAGATGCTTGTGTCTGCTTCGGAGAGACTCCTTCACTGATGTTACGTCCTGAATGCGGCTTTGAGGCACGCCCAGGTATGTGTAGGTCTTTCCAGTATTAAGATGTCTGATAACACTTATATCCACAAGCTCAGGGTCCTTGGGAATGCCAATAATCTTTCCTTTCTTCAGATTGATTTTGGCACATTTGTCGAAACCAAAGTCCATCCTAATCTCTCCTGTGTAGTTCTTGACGATATTTATAGCAGTTTGAAGTTTGCTTTTGCCAGAGGCATAGATCTTTAGGTCATCCATATAAAATACAAGAGTGACCTTATGCTCGCGCTGATTAGTGTCGCCACAGAGGTATCCAGGAGAATTTCGTAGTGCGAGAGATAGGGGCAGAAGTGTGATGCAAAAAAGCAAAGGGCTCATGGTATCACCTTGAATGACGCCCCTCTGGAAGGTGACCTTGTTCGCTGTCACACGATAATTTCTAGATGAGATAGTAAATCTAGTTTTCCAAAGAGGCATCAATCTCTCTATGCATCTCACTATGTGTGGATGTACCTTCAAGCTTTCCAACAGACAGATGATAAGTCTATGAGAGGTTGAATCGAAAGCTTTCCGGCAGTCAATCCAGGCCATTGACAGGACGCGCTGATGGGCTGCAGCGCCTTTACAGACACACCTGCCAATTAGCAGGTTCTCTCTACAGCCTGCTACACCTTTTTTCGAGCCACGTTTTCCGTACATCCCTCGCTATACAGGCTCAATTCATCGAACAATCCTGTTATTTAAGACAGCTGTAAAGATCTTATACAGCGTGTTCAAACAAGTTATTGGCCTGTAATTCTCTGCGTTGGAGAAGTTGCCTTTTTTTCGGCAGGAGTATAGTGCGTCCTAACAGCAGCCACTGCGGAATGGGCGTCTCCGACTTTAAATATGAGGCGAATATGCGGGCCAAATGTTGGTGTATTTTCGGGATCTTGTATACCTCTCTCCAAAAAGTCTCTACCTCCTTTGCTTGGGTGAATATTTACAGAAACAGGGAGATCGCTAAAGAGGCGCGATGGGTCAGTGAGAAATTGTTGATTCTCCCTGATCCATCTCTCCCTCTTCTGTATTCTCCTCCTTGCGTCAGATAACAGCCGTATTTTGTCAACAATATGCTGCTTGATTGTCAGCAGCTTTGACTTGTTCAGTGTGTGGTTGAAGATCCTTAGTTCTTGGGCGAACTTTCGAACCCTTTCCGTGAACGGTCTACCAGATGTTATGTAGTCAATCACACATTGAACACGGGACGCATTCTGTCTTGCCCATCCAATCTTCTTGTTCAGTTAATGCAAGCCTCCACGAAGGGAGGCATTCATTTTAGCCAGATCTTGGGGCTTAGGAGGAACTTGCATGTTAATGTTCCTCCTTGTCCTGAAATCGCGATCATCTCTCAGAAGGTGCCTGCTTTCCGCGGTTGGTCTTAATGTCGCTTCCTCATCTTCGTCTGCAGCTTGATCAAGCAGTGGTTGGGGAAGCACTCCGCGTACATATCCATTTTTCCGGAGGTAGTCGGCTTGATTCCGGAAAGACTGATGCGAAACGTGCTGAAGCTCTGGGTGTTTCTGGAACCACAGAGTGTGCATACGCGCCATAAAGCCTCGGTGAACAGAGATAATGCTGGCATCATAGCAGTCTAACAAGTCATCCTTGAGTTGATTCTTCCACTGAATGTGGGCGTTTCGCCGGTTCGTTGGCGTGTTTCCATCTAGATTATTTTCAGCACCCCGAACTCTAGGACGATCAGCATTGGTTGCTGACCCATTGTCGGGCGCTCTGCGCGTTCGATCGTTTTGAACCGCATCTAAAACATTTTGGTGTTTTGGTGGTGACATTGATGTTCCCACGAGCAGCTAGGGAAAGGGTTCGTCCTTCCTCGTAGAGCCCCGCGTGCAAGGATAAGGCTGCATACTTTGAGAGGTCACACGGTATCCCAGAGTCACCGTTTAAGACACCTCACCTAGGTGTCATTCATTCCTGGACAATTTTCCGCGGCTGCTTATTAATTATTGTAACCATATTCAGCAGAAACCCTTGGTACAGGGACCCTCTATCCGCAACCCGAGGACGCGTTCGGTGGCTTTGTCATAGGCCCTTCAGTTCTATTCCAAAGGAATCGAAACCGAATCATATATATATATATATAATAGATGGAACCTGCATTGTTTACATCTGCTGACTGCGAAAAAAGGTTATGACAGCCAGAGAAACCCGTCTCGCCCCAGTACGTGTCCCGTTCCATGCCAAGTAGCACTTTTCATTTAAATCTAAATTCTAAACACCTCTCTTTGAAAATAGTATTTAATGTCACAGCAATATAAAGAAAAAATGTTCGATATCAATTATAAATATAATCCAAACTTAATAATTGCCATTTATAGTTGGAAAGACTAATATTTTCGATAGCCAATTAAAGTTTAGGAAAAAGTGATATACAAAAATTAAATAATAAAAGCGTAGTTGAAATAACTAGCAGTTTAAATAACATAAGTTGCAAAATAGGTCAAAAAAATTACCATTGTCAATAGGAATCTCCAATGACAAGAAAAACACTTGAATGTAGTGCTTTGCGCACATTCCCATTCAAAATACGAAATTCAGTGCTGATTGACGTCATATGCGCCAAGCTTCATGAAGATGATCAAATTCCTGAATCTCATAATTTGTTCTATCACAGGAAAAAATCTCCGTTCTGCTGCCCCGGAGATCCGTGTTCGATTCCCGCCAGCATTACTTCCTTCTAACGTGATTTTTTCTATTTCAGCTTAGAATATAATATTAATATCGAATTATATGTTTAATGTATAAAATTTATATTGGTGCAACTGTAATATATATATATATATATATATATATATATATATATATATATATATAAAACTGTGAATGCGACTTTATTTTTATTTTGCTATTCCGACCATAGCAGTAGTACAATTATTTAATAATTTATTTTTGTATTCCAATTGACTTAGTAATTTCACATATTAATACTCACAATAGTAATTCTTGAAATAGTGCGCTCTATCCTGGCTTGCTATTGTCTTATTGTAAAAATAAATATTATAATATCAAATTTTACAACCAAAATTTTCTCCGTGTATTTTGAATTACCTTAAAATAAGAGAAACTACCTCCTAGAATTTCAACATTATTCTGTTCTCGTATTATTCAATATTTTTCATTTTTGTGAGAAATGCCGTCTCAGTTCTTCTAACTGTTCATAAAAAGAACAGTTATGAAAATCATACAACTTAAGAGAAAATCGTGTTTCTCGTCTTACCGCAGTGCCCCGTCCTGTCCTGGTCTGCCCTACTAGTTGCTTAGTGAAAATATATGAACTTATTTAGGGCTTTATATGTGGACATCCGCATGAAAAGGGCCCTTATGGCGGGTTCTAGTTTAGCAGATAGTCACGTTTTTCTAAGTTAAGGTCAAAATGATCACTTTTGTCTTTGAGTGGGGATGATACTGGGAGCTATAGTGAATTAATTGGGACTATACTCATATCCAGATAGTAACGGGAAGTGGGTATATTTCATGTTCGAAGAAAAAATAAAACATGGCCGCTTATGCCACTCGCCAAGTTTAGATACGCTTTTCTCGAAAAACCATTTTTCGAAGTTCCAATTTAAAAAATGACCCGAAGACTCGTTTTCCAACTTACAGGGTTCATTTTGGGCCTAAACTGTCGGGATTTTATCCGGCTATATGCCCCCATACGTAGATTCATACCGGCCATAAGGGCGTTGACGCCCACATACGATTATATTAATGAAGAAAAGGTTCTAAAACTTAAAAATAGTCTGAGTCACCTCTATATACATAGCGTATTAAAAGTAACTGCTTTAAAACGGAAAAATTATTAATGCGTCTAAAGAAAGAAAATTCGTTCCTTTTCAAGGTTTCTCTATAAAACTTTAAAATATAGCGACTACATTTTTAGCGAAGAACATTTTATTTGTTACGGCCCGATTTTAATTTTCCCTTCCAGCATATTTTATCTTTAACGTAAATGAGATTAGGTACTCCCCTTTCCAGAAGAGAAAAATATACTACAAGAGAATACTTATTTCTTTCATTCATACAAATATTTGTCTTGAATTAAAGAAATCGTTTCCTCAACATAATTTTTTTCATTTGACTAAAAATAACTTTAAAAGAAAGAAAATCGTTTTATACTGAAGAAAAATTTTTATTGGGACAAAAAACCATTTTTTTGAATCACAGAATCTTTTTTTTGGAATGTTTTATCCAAAATTATGAACTTCGGAAAATTGTCTGTAGTTTATTCATTTAGTAATGCAGTACGGACACCTACTATATTAGGAATATACAAAGAATATATCTAGGCAGTGTTACGTAGAAAATCTCTGAAGACCCCCCCTTCCTCACCACTTCTTTGAAATGCAGTGTAGTACTTTCATTGATTCCCCACCCCCCTCCTAAAGGCTTTATGTATTTTTTGAATGGCTGCTATTTAAAGAATCTCTGCAGATGCAAGTTAAAAAAATTTTCAAATTTATTTCAATTGTTGTAAAACGAGGTAAAACGAGTTAAAACGAGATAATTTATTGAACGTATTACTACCTAATCTATGCACATAGTAAATTTCAATAAATCCCAAGGTTTTACGAGTAAAAGTATAGTTGCGTAATCAGGTAGTGTTTACTTAATGAATAAATGAATATTTGTTAAATTTGACAGTTAGCGTACACAAAATATATTCACAAAAATGTTTCTAAATTTGAGTCACATATTTTATTATTTGAAAGCTTAACTGAGGAGTTTACTTTCAAAAGGGCATACATCCACTTTTCAAATTTTTGGGTTTTTTTGCGTTGATCGTATCTTTGGGATGAGCCCTATCAACCTGTGTATCAGGTTTCTCCAAAAAAGCTTTCTGCGCCATATTAAAAGTGAGTTAAACATTTTCTTTCCCACCAAAAGAGGATGCATCCAGTCTCTGGATAATGAGATAATGAGAATCCAAACTTCTGGCAATTTGGTACGTGGTCTAGGACCAAAATAATGTGGTAACTCCGAAAAATCGAAAAATCAAATTTGAAAGGCTTTGAAGAAGACATAATTTAATTTTTGAAGGTTTTAGTAATTTTTATTCGATAGATTTTTAACGATAGGGCTAGCATTACGAAATTTTCCGTAAGGTTAGTCCTGAACGAGCTGGAATAGGGGCTAGTCTTATGGGAAATTTTGTAAGTGTATACAGTTCGTAATATTTAATTATTCCGTTTTGAATGATTACATTTGATATCGTACGATTTCAGGTATTTTTTATTGCAAATTTAAGAAATTCAAAGTTTTACTCTGGTGGCAAATAATGTATTTTCACAATGAAATATAATAAACTACATCAAAGTAAAAGAATATGAAAAGTGCATTTTTTTACATTTTTTAGTTAGTAGTTTCAGGTAGATTTTTTTTGTATTTTTGTGTAAATACTTAAAAATCGTAGAAAATTACAAAAACATTCTAATACAAGCCACAATTGAAGCTTTGCCCGAGATAACGTTGTATCGACAAAAATCTGTTTTTCTGGAATATTTATTCAAACTGTGAGTATATGTTGATATCCCATGTTTCACGTCATATTTTATTCTATGAGATATTACTTTTTTTTATTGCTCCAACGTTATCTTTGCCGAGACTTCAATTTTCTGCTAGAATTCAGGCACTTTTAAACAAATTTACAAATAATTACAAATTTTCACAAAAAAATACAATTTGTACATTTTTGTAACTTTATTGTAATTTATGTATTTTATTGAGCACGGAACAAATTTAACTGTCTGACATAATTTTTTGGTTAAATTATGATAACCGATCCGATGTGAAGGTAGCATGAAACCAAAAAAATCTCCTTAACAACGAATTTGGAAAATTTATATTATAAAGATGTGCGAAATTGATGTTTTATAAAAACTATTTCTTTGCGTGAGCAATCTGAATACGAAGATAGTTTTGAAAATTTATCCCGATTGCCTTAAGATTGAAAGTAATCGTTTCAATTTATATAAACAAAATTTTCATAAAATTAAGAAAATGGAATAGCCATTTTATAAGATGTGAAAATGTCTGAAATAAAAATACAATTCTGTATTTTAGTTATGTTTTGTCAATGAGTGAAGTAATCTGCTGGTATCAAAAGACAGCTCATATTCATTTCTTTCATATGAAAATACATTCTCACAATGACAGATTATTCGTTATTTTTAAGTATGGAACAAATTTAACATCAAAATAACTATGTCAAAAATTTTCAGTTTTAATCGTTTTAATATTATCATTGTACTTGTTTCCTGTGTTTGCAGATATCGATTGGAAAGTTTTCGAAGTTAATCAAAAGACGTCAGGAAAGGTTCATCTCGCGCTAATGTTTATGAAATAAAACAAGTGTTTCATTTATTTTGTAATTTTATACATTGCGGATAATATGATCTTTTCTTAGTGAATTTTATTTAACATAATATATGTCCTTAATTATTAAAAATTGCTAATTTTAACAACCTGTACAAAAACTTGAGAAATCTCCATTTTCCTCTTCCAGAATTCAATGTTGGAACTGGATTGCTGGAACATCGCCTAAAGCATGCCTCACTAGAATAATTTACGGTTGTTTTACAAGGGCATGAATTTCATGTCGAAACAAACGTTTTTCGCGAAAACAAAATTCTTCTCCGTATATTTACTCAATTTTTCAATTTCCTATTCTTAAAAGCGAACACTACCGTACAATTATTGTAGGTGAGAAGCATTTAAACTTTGAATAACATCCTCAAGGACGTTTAATCAATACTGAAAGGTACCCTCTGAATTGACATCCCGTAGACGTGTACGGTTTCGGAACGTATCTTGCCACTGTACATTTTTTGGTGCACAGGAATATGCATGAACTTGTAGTTGGAGCTTCCGTTCCACCCTCTCAAACAGAAAGAGCAGAATCATCTGAACAGACTCGAAGATCTACAAATGGCGCTGAAGGTGGGAACATGAGAAGGACCCTGCTAAAGTCATGGCTGTTATAAAAAAAATTATTTAAAAAAAAGAGAAAATCCAATTCTGTCTTGTTGTTGAGATCATTCACCAAACATTAAAGATTTAACAGTTTTGGTGCCCTGGAATATTTATGGGCTTATAGTTGGAGCTTCCGTTCCACCCCATCAAACACGAAGAGAAGAATCACTTACATCAAGTTGGGGAAGCATCTTGAGGAACATTGCAAAATTTAAAATTTACTGTTCTTCATATTTGTTTAGAATAAATTAATTTTAATTGGCGGAAGCTTGGGATGATATTGTCAATGTCATAAATTGGCAGACAGTAATGGTCCATGATCAATCAGAGAAAAAGTCGTCTTGAAACAAAAGCATTGTCCTCTTGCCTGCTATGTTTTGAAACATGCGAATAATGTAAATATCGTTTACCATGAAGCTGGTCGCATAAGGATAATTTTTGCTGCAAAAAGATTCATTTTGAGACAAATAAAAATCCCCTTAACCGTAAATTTAAGAGGAAATTCTATTTGTGTCAAGATAATAATCCTTTTGACACAGGAGAACATTTATCAGAGTGGATTAGTCGAGGGATTAGCAGTAAAAACTGACCAATGATTTCGGAAAAATGGAAAACTTGGCTGCCATTGATTGAACAATAATTAGACCAAGCATAGACTAAGATTAGGAAAAAATGTTAACAGCATAAATAATACATATATATAGTCAAATTTTTTTCCAATCTGAGCCCATTCTTGGTTTTATAGTTGGTCCAGCAATAGCAGCCAACTCTTGGCATTGGCCTTACCATCCCAAGCTTCAGCCAAGTAGAGCCCAGTTGCAAATTTTCCACTGGGAACTTGAAATTCAAAATTGTTTGCCGACTGAAGGTTCTTAGGTTAATTAATCGATGTGTCTCGCCAAAATAAATATTTTTTTCTATTGGCAATATGTTACATTTCTAAAATTCAATAAAAAAATTATTTAAAAATTGCGAACCTTAAGGAAGAAACTCGCTTCAGCGCACCAAAAAAATATATAGGCATACTTGCCAAGTATTTTGTAAACGTCAATTACATACATACATATCGCAGGGGGTCTACTCAAATCCTGGAAAAAAATTCCCTGACAATTCCAGGCTTTTTCCAGCTATCTCAACATTTTTCCAGCTATTATTTTTCATAATACGGAGTCACTCAAGTATTTCGCGTTTTCAGAACAATTGACTCGGAATAATTATACTTATTTCTCGAGTTCATAAAAAAAAGTTTTCCAGTCCTTGTGAATATCTAAATGCGTAAAAATAGAACTATATTTATATGCAAAAATAAATAGCTATTTATTCAATTGTTAAAGTAACTTTAATGAAGGATAAGTAATTTCTTAATGGTTCAAGATTCTAGGAATTTAATTCAGTTGTTTAATTGAGAAGGCATTGACGAATTATCTCACAAGATATTCTCAAATGTAGGCATTATTACCATTTGAATGGAAGAGACTCTCCAGGTGAGTAGATACTCTGTAAAAACAAGGGAAATAAGGAGATTCCTCACGAAAATAGGGAAATGTATTCTTTTAGGTAAATTTAATGTGGGTACTGTATTCAATTCAATTTAAAAAGCTGCACATATCTAAAATTAAAGGTAAAATAATCAATTTTTAGCAAAATAGATTAATTTTTTCCAAATAGTTGAATGTTTAACGAAGAAAGACGAATCTTCAACAAAATACATGGATTTTCAAACAAATAGTTAAATGTCCAAGAAAATACATGAACTTTCAATCAAATATTTGCATTTTCCACTAAAGAGATACATTTTCAACAAAAAATGGAATAGTTAAATTTTCAGTTAAAATAAATAATTTCAACCAAAAAACAAACGAATTTTCGAAAAAATAGTTGAATTTTCAACCAAAGTGATAAATGTTGAACTAAAATGATAAATCTTCAACTGGAATAGTTAAATTTCAAACCAAGAACATTAATTTTCAACTAAAAGTACGAATGCTTAACTGTAATAGTTGAATCATCAACCAAAATATGAATTATCAACTAATAACATTAATTTCCTTAAAAAAGACAAATTTTTAACAGAAAATATAGATTTTTAACCAAATAGTTGAATTTTATTTTATTAAGGTAAATTTTCAACTAAGTAGTTGAATTAAAAAATGTTAATTCTCAACAAGAAATTGAATAGTTGAATAGGCAGTTAAAAAAATTAATTTTCAACCAAAAAAAACGAAATTTCATGAAAATAGTTGAAGTTTTAAACAGAGAGATGAGTTTTCAAACAAGAAGTGTTTTTTTTACAAAAAAAACGAATTTTTAACAACAAACATGAATTTTGAACCAAATAGTTGAATTTTCAACTAAGACAGATTAATTCTCGCCAAATAGTTAAATTTTCAACCAAACAGGATGAAATTTCAACTAGAAATGGAATAGTGAAATAAGCAGAAAAAAATTAATTTTTCACAAAAAAAATTTTCAGCACAATAGTTTAATTTTCAACCAATTAGATGAATTTTCAGTTCAATTGATGAATGTCCAACAAAAAAATGTATTTTTAACAAAAGAGCTTAACTTTTAAGCAAGCAGTTAAATTTTCAACAAAAAAAAATAAATAAATTCTCAATCAAAAATGTGAATATTGATATTTCAACCAACAAATATTTAAATTTGAAATAAAAAACAGTCGAAATCAACTAAAAAGACGGATTTTAAATAAGATATAAATTTTCAACTAGGATAGATTTTTCAGTCGAGACGGAAAAAAATGCCAACGAAACTGTTAAATTTTCAAACAAAAAGATACATTTTCAACAAGAAATAGGAAAGTTAAATACTCAGTTAAAAAATTAATTTGCGTGAAAAAACGAATTTTTCATAAAATAGTTTAATACATTAATATAAAGAAACTTATAAAAATGAAAAAAATATTGTAATTTAATTACATATTACAATTAAAAAAAATTTAAGCACACTCATGAAGAAATCCTGAAATTGATAGGTTTTTCCAGGTATATACAAATTCCATAGCAATTTCAGGTTTTCCAGGGTTTCCAGGTGAGAAGACACCGTGTGTTCATGATAAATTGTCGAACTGACAGAAAAAATTGCAAGGCAAGGACAAGCGATAAGAGAGCTGAAACGTGGGAGCTTTTTAATATGAGAAGACAAAAACCTTTATAACGTTGTATTGCATTTGGACCTATTGGATTTAGTTCAAATTGCGGGTAGGTATGTGGAATGGCATGTTGGGAGTTGGTTGGTGGTAAAGGGGAGGGGGAGTTTGCTATGAGTAATGAGATTGTCGAATAGCTGGAGGATGAAACAGAGGGGCATTCAAATTCAACTGTAATTTGTTCGATACTATAAGCAATAAGCATCTCTCAACATGCCTCTTGTTTACTGGAATCAAAATATTTATGCAGACATCTTCGTAACTGAGATCCATTCTACAAAGCTATGTGTAACGGATCATCAATTAGGTGCATTAGGCATGAGGTTATTGCAAATGGGATACAAGATTCAGTGTACTGTTTCTAATAATCCAAAGTGCTTTTGCATATTAATCGTAATATAACTGTAAGGGACCGTTCAAAATCTACTTCACTCAATTTTGAAAACTTTTTCCACCCCTCCATTTCTTCGTCATAGATCATCACACAAAGCTTGAACCTCCCAGGGTGACTATCTTTGATTCCATTTGATAAATGCTTAAAATAAAATACAAAACGTAAAAATTATTATTTTTTCAGACTTCCTAGCCCAAAATTCTATCTCTAAAAACAGAGGAAATACGGTGATTTTTGACGAAAATATGGGAATAAATTTCTTTAAATTAAATTAATATATAGCTATCATCTCGAATTTAATACGAAGTTTCAGATTTAAAGTCGAAATCTATTGTATTCTCAAGAAAATAGTTGCAGTTTCAACAACAACAAAAATCATTTTTAGACCAAAAAGTTGCATTTACAACCAAATAGTTGAACTTTTGAGTAAAAGAGAGGGATTTTCAACAAAATAGTTGAATTTTTAACCAAATAGCTGAATTTTCAACCTTCAAAGATGAATTTTGTACCAAGTGGTCGAATTTTCAATCAAAACAGATGAATTCTAAATCAAAAATATAATAGTAGACTTTTCAGTTAAAAATAATTACATTTCAACGAAAAATAATTATATTTCCTTACTGGGTTCTCTTAATTCAGTTGCAATCAAGCAAACAAATTAGAAAAAGGAAAAAGGGAAGTTTCTTTGAAAGCAGGGGAAAAATAAGAATTTAAAAAAAAGGGGAAAAGATGAGAATAGGAGAAAGATTGTGAAGTCTGTATTTAGATGCTCTACTTGAAAAATAAAATAACTAATGTCTATTTTTTCATGCATTTCAACAAAATGTTATTCACATTTATATTTTCCATGTGTGATGTTACATTCTGTGTTTTTGTACGGCCCCTAATATGGGATAAAACTTCATTGTTGGTTTTAAAAAATGTTTATTATTTTCTTAATGAAACAGATGTCAATTAAGATAGATTTGAAGATAAAAATGTGCTATATATACATGATTATAATGAATCGTTGCAAGAGTTCACAGTTCTCGTTAGTAAGTTCGCGAAAGAAATTATTCGTTAAGAGTCATCTCAAATGCGTGGAAAAAAATTCCATATAAATCATTACGTTAATCGTATAGGCGTGCAACTAAGAAATGTTGAGTTGGGGTTTTGAGGAAAGACTTGAATTAACTATACAAATATATACATTTTAACGTTCTTTAGCTTAATTTGATATAAATTAGGAATACAAATACAAATAAGTTTCGCGTTTTGTGCAGAAAGAAGTTTCTCCAATTCAAAAACAACTTCTTTGAATCGAAGAAATTTTTGCATTGCCGTACTTAATTATTTGAAATGAAATATATTTTCATCAGTTTTAAAACTACATTGAATTCGAAGTAAAAATATTAAGCTAAGGAAACATTTTCTTAAAAACATAACTTTTCTCTGAATGTGTATTCAGCATATCTCTCGTGTATGAATCACATACGTACATGAATGTAATACAAAAATATATACGTTAGATAGAATTTAAAATGAATGAATTTCTCTAACAGAAAGAGATTTATTTGAGTCAAAGACAACAAGGGTAACTTCAAAATGAAATGAATGAGATGCGGCTTATATTTATCTTTCTAAAAACTGCGGAACTTGCACTTGTGTAGAATACGTATAATAACTGAACAGTAGTATTTGTTTCAGGGTGATATTATTCATCGTATCGTCATTCCTGTGTAAATCATAAAGAGCTTTAAACGGATTTAGAAATAGAATGGCTTCCTTTGGAGCACAGAAGGCGAAACTTTCCTTTGAAAGGTTTCGGGCCACAGGGCTGTCGAACTGACGAACTTGATAACGAACATGTTGAAATGTCTAGTCATATACATATATGGGAGGACACATTTTGACCCGAATATGTGGATTATAAGGAGATTTATGTCCATTTTCGTGAAAATTAGAATATTGGCTCAGTTCAGTTAATTTTGAAACTGGAATTTAATTAAAAAACATCGAAAAATGAAAAAAAAAAAAAAATGAACAAAATTATCAAAAGGTAATCAAACGAAGTTTTGATATTAATATCATGAAATGGAATATTGAAAAAAATGTTTTGATTTTTTTTCTTACGCTAATGGAGGAAGGAAAAGTTGCTGATATAAGCAGTGCATTTAATTAATGAATCTGGACTTCGTTTTGTAAAGAAATATATCATATACATTCAGGCTTAGGAAAACGTACTTTTTACATATACGTTTTTCTGCGTCACTTGAGATTTTCGCTTGGAGTCGTCAAGGGTGCTGTAAAATAAAATTCCACAGAAATTTCTTTTCCCCTTGCAGTTTCTGCAAACTGAAGAAGTTCAATTTGAGGCAATCGATAGAAAGCAACGCGCTGTTGTTTTTTATTGCACAGGGTTCGCGCTCACCGTTTCACTTTATAAAGTTTTACTTTACGCGTGCAGCACAGTTTATTGCACCACACATTCATATAATTGTGCTCAGGGGAAAACCGTCGAAAAGGAAGTACCATGTGGTTTTAGCTCTATAAAAGACGTAAACGTTTTTAATGGGATAAGTTTACTGCAGAAATGAAAATATGAAATTAGGAGAATATTCATTTATGAGAGAATATGAAGTAAATGTTTATTCCAAAAATGTAGTGAATACAATTTTCATATGCAATATATTGTATGGGAGGAGGCCAATTCAGCTAAACCTTCAGAGAAGGGTGAGAGAAATCGATACTTGTAATTCGCTTTTCACATTACATGAATTGGCTGTCTCGCAGATAGACAATTTCCTCTTTCTAACTGAATTTATACAAACGGGAATGGTCTCCAGCTTCCATCGATCAGAATTTACCATTGATTTGATGAATAATATAGTATTCATCTCTCATTTTTGAATTAAAAACGGAAAACTCGATTTTTTCTCGTTGTATAATATGGTTTGAATAAATTGGATTTAAATCTATAAGACAATGCTGTAAAAGTAGAATCCTTTTTACGGTAAAAAGTGGCAAATAGTTTAAATAAAAAAGTACACTTTTACGTGAACCTTTCAAAAAGGGCTCTTTTAATGTAGATGAAATAAAGTAAGAATATAAGAAATAAAAAAACATAAGAAAAACATAAGAAAGCAGCCACGATTAATGTGACAGATATACCACATAGATTATTGACCTCTCACTTCTGACAGTCGTAACAAATACAGGGAATGGGGTGGTGTTTTGGTATAAATTCATTGAGAGTTCTTAATACGAATATTTAGTAGGATACGCTTAAAATATTAATCGATATGTAAAATCAACACGTACTGCAAGCTGATGTTCAAAGTGAGACTATGCACCTAGATTATTAATTTGGGGCGTACGGATGTCGCACGTTTGATAAATTACAGGTCGGAGTGTGAATGAGGATGTGCGTTTGACACATGACATTTGTATGTCACTCGAATCACTTGATCAGAGAAATTTGGAATATCAGATACCAGACACAATATTTAATAGCCACAGAAGTCTAATCCGTCAGATGAATCGACAACTATTGTCAGTGGCAAAGTACTCTAAAATACTAAAAAAAAATAGAAAAAACTACCTTTGACTTCTATCGAGGTCTCTTGAACAATTTCAGGTCTGTAATGAAATTGGCAGCTGAGTGCAATGTCAGTGTTTTTTATATTAATATTTTATCAACTGTAAGTTATGTGAACAATAGTCACTATAATTTTCGAATTTTTTAATGTGTTAAAATTCTTATCAATCTTTTATGTTGTTGTTTTTCAACTTTTCTCAGGCGAACCCGGTTTTTCTGCCACCAGCCACGGACTTTCAAGTGCCTGTTTAGATAAATATACTCAACTCCCGATGTGAGAACGGTTTCGGGCATGGCTTGCCTTTGCCTTGATCCTAAATCGGGGGAATACAAACGTAAACAGGCAGGGCCGCATGCATAATTTATGTTGAATTTGGACGCATGACGCAACCTGATGCAACTAACGCGCTGAAAGTGCGGCCCTCGAGCTGTTTGTCACGCTTGACGATGTCTGAAACTCATTGCAAAGATGCTGTGATAACATTATCTTTGGATCATGAGCTTTCAGTCGTTTACTTTCTGATCGTCATTCATATATTAATATAATATATAGAATACGAGTATCCCCCCTGACCCCTAGATATTCAAGATGTTCAGTGCATCTTATGTGCACATTTCCTATAGCCGAAATGACAATAGGATGAACGGATGTATGTTTCACATCCCTCCTTATTATCTTCACTTCATGCCTAAGCGGGTTATACTTAGGGATCTTGGTTGTATAAGTTGCCTGCAAGTTCTAGTTAAGTGCACAAGCAATGCCGATGTTGTAGACTCCTCATACTTTTTTCTCAAACATCACGATGTCAGGTCGATTGGCTCGGATATAATGGTACATAATTATGTCTGTGCACGTACGTTCTCTAAGTCATTACGCGACAACCATCAATAATGTGCTCGATGGATTCGTTGGTATCCCCAAACAATCGGTACCTGTCAAATACGTGTTCTTGCGATAGACCATATTTTTTCTGGTTAAACATTTTCTCAGGCGAATTCGGTTTTTTCTATTATCAGCCACGAACTATGTCAACTGCCTATTGAGTTGAAGATGTTGAATTATAAATCGAATTGCGAAGATGTTGTATTAGAATGAAATTCAGCTCTAGCTCATAGGGTTTCAGTCACTTAATTACTGATGGTCCAGGAAGTTTCTTGCAATACGACAGGTGTTTAATAGAACTGCTTTTTGAGCTGCTTCCAGTATCCTACTAACTTCTAGATGTTCCAAATGTTTAGTGCATCTTGTGTGCACATTGATTAGCCAAAAACACAACATGATGAATATTTATGTGGACAAGTAATGTCGATGATGTAGATTGAGATCCGCTTCACAGATGGTGTTGTAAAGCGCAACATCTTATTTGCTGTGAAAATGATAGTTTTGCATCTGTATAACTTGTGATTTACACAGTTAATGACATCGCTCCCTTTATGTCGTTGTAGAACTATTCTTTCAATCGCCGAATAAGAGTAGTGCTTGGTCATTCCAACGCGGATGATTCTGTTTAACCTTGCAAGGTCGGTGTTCAACCATTTGAAGAGCCCTAAAGAGCACGTGAGGACAGGGATAGCATTGGTGTTAATGGCCTCGATTTTTTTGGTCGATTTGATGAAACTCTTTATAACCAATCCGAGTCTTGTAGCGAATTCAGACATTAGGCTTTTATTAACTATCGTATGCTCAATACCCTTAGACTAAAAAATACTGTGATATTTATGTGACTCACCATCAACCATTGCCTTGATATGATCCTCATTCTCGTTCTCAAATTCTGCGGTCGCTAAATCTCCTATGATTGAATAGACTGTTCTGCATTTTTCTATGCAGATTCCAAACTTGATAAATTCGTCAAACTAAACGAAGACCTTTAGAGACCTTAGACCAATATAATGTTGTTTATAAACTTAAATGCCGATGAAGAAAAACATATGTAGGACAGACAAAACGTTCGTTACGTATTAGAAGAGAAGAAACCCAATAGTATGTTGCATTACAAGGGATGAAACACAGCGACTGCGACGAGTGTAAAGTTTGCTGCCCAAGCGACGCGAGGGCTGCTTTCACACGAGTTGCGATCGTTGTGTTACATTCCGAGTAATGTATATTATTTTCCATAGCAAATCTATTACCTTTAGAGCGGGTTGAAACACGGTGTTTGCATCCCTGGGGTTGAAACAAAATGTTTCAACCCTAGGGATGCAACACCGTGTTTCAATAGCTCTACAGGTATCGAAACTCGAAGTTTCAATAGATGCGTGATGAAAAAGTATATTACATAGCTAGGGGCGAAAGGCGGCGACTTCTGACGAGTGTGAAGTTTGCTGGTCGAGCGAAGCGAGGGCAGCAATCACACGGCCATTTGCCACGAGTTATGTACGATATTTTTCATAACAAACGCATAGGAAATTCGGTTGTCGCTGGTTTTTGAGTGATTCGCAGTCGCCTGTTTCAACTTTTTAGTCAAGGATTGAAAACAAAACTTTCGACCCGCTCAAGAGACAAAGAAAGTCGAACTTTTAATGCGCGTATTATGGAAAATAATATAAGATTTAATCCAACATACCACAAAGTAATTGCAAAACATTTGATGGAATTTCATAATGGTGATTTAACTTATAATGATTGGTATAACATTGAAATTTTACACCAATATCCAAATTATTATAAAAGATGTTTTACTGAAATCATATTTATCAGAAAAGAAGGAGACAATAGTTTAAATAAAATCACTGATTTGAATCACATTAATCCAGCATACAATAGTTTGCTTGAATTTCTTTGGTAAATATAACAAACAATTTGAAACACATTAATCCAACATATAATAGATTGCTTGAATTTCTTTCGTAAATTTTATAACAAAAATATTCATAACAAAATTAATTCAAATATTATTATTCTTAACAACAGTTCTTTCTTCTATAATATATGATGATTTTATGACAAAAAAACTTATACCAGCTGTTCTTCTACATATATATGGTCCAATGATATGCTTGTGTTCATTTACTCGGCCTGACTGAGTGTAATGAATGTCAGTGTTGGACAGCGTTGAACGCAGCTCACTATGTACTTGCGCTCAGAAAATTTCAATTATACATTTTATAACATAACTAACATAATTAACAGTACAATACATAACTTATAACTTTTTTATAAACTCAAAATGAATTTACAAAAAAAAAATGAAAAAAGTAATTATTACAATGAAACAACATTCTGGAAACTTTTCTAACCTAAAAAATAAGGTAAACATTCAATCAGATAAAAACTAATTTTTACAAAATAAATTTTCTTATTATAATTAACAATATGTTTATATTCCAATCTAGCTTCCAACACTGACAAACCGGTTGAAAATTGAATTATTTTAATACCAAAATACCCCAAATGGAAAATTTGAAAATAAATGCCTTCTAAACTATGCCTACAGCTTTTAGTTAAAAGTGTGTACTGTAGTGTGCTTCTAATAATGCTAGTAACTACAATAAGGCACAGGGAAAATACTAAAAATCAAATTATTTGAGCGGAGCGAAAAAAAGTTGTGGTTTGGTATTCGAGAGAAGATGAAAATTTAAAATCGTTCATATTTGATTGCATACTTGAAAAAAAGGTTATGCAACTAATTTTATTTTTCAATTTCTTTAGCTTGCATCGGAGAAACATGCCCTTACTTTGTTATCATGAATAACAAACGTGGTTCTCATATTAGGATAATTGCTTATAAAATAGGGAACATTGACGCTTTTTTGATAATTGAGAAAGGTAGCCTTATGTTCTTATGAAGGAAAACATATTTTAGTTAAAAACAGTATTATGAAAAAGTATCGAAATTTTTATTTCCTATGGTCTATAGTTTAATGATGCAAATAATTGAATGTGATATGTTGCTTTCTGAAGAAAAGATGACGAACCTTTTGCATTTGCATTTTTATAGTCGCATCAAGAGGAGAATTCTGGTGTTACAGTCTATTGTTTGTAAGAAAATGTATGAAGCTTTTAAAGCGATTCAAAGAGACGTTTGAATTCTACAGAAACTTCACTTGACAAGATTACGTGGAAGGTGGAGGGAGAAGGTGGATGTGTGCCCCGTTAGAATAGAGCTACTTCTTTCTTGAACGATGCACGGTACGTGACTGCAACTTCTCCCATATTTCGTGAAACAGGATGAGGACCATATACGAGAAAAGCTCCTCATACCTTCCACAAATTGTGGCTCTAGAAATCGACAGAGGCGAAAAAATTGTAACAGACTCTCCGTCGCGACTTTCCGCGCCATGGAACGCGTGAAAATCCCAATGGTGTCGTTCTACTGGAAAAGAGCATTTTCCCTACATCCTGTTTACGAGCATTATTTCAGTTTTTATGCATTATTATTATCACCAACGTCATAATTATTTACAAATTTCATTGCAACAATATTCAGCAATTTCAAAGGAAGGAAGGTGAGAAAAATGATGAAACCACAGAATAAAGTTCAAGGTAAAGCTGCAGAAAAGGTTGATCTTCTTCGATTTTCTTTAAACTCACATATTGAATGTAACTTTTCACGCTGAATGAATCTGGCCAAAAACAGCGTTACTCTATTTTTGAGGTATCCAGAACTTTTGCTCTTGAAACTGTCGATTATCTTTTTTTCCCCACTGATTTTACGAATTTTTTTACTAGGAAACGTGATTTTTTTGGCCACTGGAATAGGGTTCTGGCATAAGTAGGAGAAGGGATGTGGCCCATACTCCCTCCTCCTTATAACGCCGAAATACTTTAACACGGGGCCAACAAAAATTACGCTTCCTAGTGTTGGGAATTGTAAATCGAGGACCTTGGAAAGATGGGAGGAGTTGGTTCAAGTCGTGCGATCAACTGACTGCTTCCACCTTGGAAAGAAGGGATGGAGGGGGTGTAGGCCACATCCCTCCCCCACTCGCACCGGACACTTTTCCAGGGGCCCCAAAAAAACAACGCATCCTAGTGTTAGGTATTTTAAATTGGGGACCTTGGAAAGGTGGAAGGAATTAGTTGAAGTTGTGCGATCAACTGACTACTCCCATCCTTTCAAGGTCCCTGATTTAAAATGTTCAACACTAGGTCGCGTGATTTTTTTGGGGAGCCCCTGGAAAAGCGTTTCAGCTTGAGTGGGAGGAAGGGGCATGAGCCGCATCCATTTTTGTAAAAAGAGTTTCTGAATATTTAGTAAATAATATTATTAGGATATTCAATAAAATCTCATTTGAAAAAAAAATCTACTGAGTGATCCATAATTACTCCAGTTGACCGTATTACAAAAGTAATCTTTTTAAACCTTTATAACTTATATATATTTCGTTTTAAAGTTTTCACAGAAAATGCCATCATTTGGTCAGTTTTTACGTTTTGAAATATAACGACAAATTTTTAATACACTGCGTTACAGGCTGTAAAAGTTTAAATACTGAAAGCTTTGTAAAACAAAAATATTCATAAAATCGATAAAATACATCGATACCTGCATGTTAAAAACACCACTCTTGGAGTGATCGTCTAAAACGACCACTCTGGCGTTGGTCGTCTAAAAGAACCACTCCGTTTTTTGAGTTGGCCCCTCGTTTTAGTACGCATATTTACACGGCAAACAGCATATAGGTTTAGTAATTATTACTCTCCGGTTTAATATATTATTTTAAAATATTCTGAATTCGCGGATTTCAAGGAATTCAAGGAATTCACGGAATTCAAGGAATTCCCGGAATACAAGGAATACACGGAATTCACGGAATTCATGGAATTCAAGGAATTAAAGGAATTCACGGAATTCAAGGAATTCACGGAATTCAAGGAATTCAAGGAATTCACGGAATTCAAGGAATTTACGGAATTCAAGAAATTCCCGGAATTCACGGAGTTCAAGGAACTCACGGAGTTCAAGGAACTCACGGAGTTCAAGGAATTCACAAAATTCAAGGAATTCACGGAATTCGAGAAATTCACGGAATTCACGGCATTCAAGAAATTCACGGAACTCAAGAAATTCACGGAATTCAAGGAATTCACAGAAGTTCACGGAATTCAAGAAATTCACGGAATTCACGGAATTCAAGGAATTCAAGAAATTCACGGAATTCAAGGAATTGACGGAATTCAAGGAATTGACTGAATTCAATGGATTCACGGAATTCACGGAATTCAAGAAATTCCCGGAATTCACGGAGTTCAAGGAATTCACAGAATTCACGGAATTCAAGAAATTCACGGACTCAACTAATTTCACGGAATTCAAGGAATTTACGGAATTCAGGGAACTCAAGGAATTCAAGGAATTCACGGATCACTAAATTGAAGGAATCACGAAATTCACATAATTCAAAGAATTCACGGAAATCAAGGAAGTCAAGGAATTCACGGAAATCACGGAATCCGCGAATCCTTCGAATTCCGTGAATTCCGTGAAATTCGTTGAATTGCTTGAATTCCGTTTATTGCTTGAAGTCCGTTTATTGCTTGAAGTCCGTGAATCCTTTGAATTCCGTAAATTCCTTGAGTTCGGTGAATTTCGTGAATTCTGTGAATTCCTTGAATTCCGTGAATTTCGTGAATTCCTTGAATTCCGTGAATTTCTTGCATTCCTTGAACTCCTTTAATTCTTTGAATTCCTCGAATTCTAAGAATTCCGTGAATTCTGCGAATTCCTCGAATTCCGTGAATTTCTTGAATTCCGTGCATTCCTTGAATTCCGTGAATTCCTTGAGTTCCGTGAATTTCATGAATTCTGTGAATTTCGTGAATTCCGTGAATTTCTTGAATTCTGTCAATTCCTTGAATTCCGTGAATTCCTTGAATTCCGTGAATTCCTTGAACTCCTTTTATTCTTTGAATTCCTTGAATTCTGGGAATTCCGCGAATTCCATGAATTCCTTGAATTCCGTGAATTTTTTGAATTCATTGAATGACGTGAATTCCGTGAATTTCTTGATCTCCTTGAACTCCTTTAATTTTTTGAATTCCTTGAATTCCGTGAATTCTGTGAATTCCGTGAATTCTGTGAATTCCTTGAATTCCGCGAATTCTTTGAATTCCGTGAATTCATTGAATTCCTTGAATTCTGTGAAGTCCTTGAATTCCAAAAATTACTCGAATTCCATGAATTCCGTGAATTCTGTGAATTCTTTGAATTCCGCGTTGCTTGAATTCCTTGAAATCCGCGAATTCCAAATATTTTGAAATAATATATTAAACCGGAGAGTAATAATTACTAAACCTATATGCTGTTTGCCGTGTAAGTATGGATACTAAAACAAGGGGCCAACTCAAAAAACGGAGTGGTTCTTTTAGACGACCAACGCCAGAGTGGTCGTTTTAGACGATCACTCCAAGAGTGGTGTTTTTAACATGCAGGTATCGACATGTCGTTTAAAATCTTTTGAAAAGTAACATATTTCGTCGGGCAACGATTCTGTGACATGAGCATGCATAGCTTGCCCGCTTTGAGAAAAACCATTATAAATTTTATACATTATTAAAGGATTTTATTTTGAACAATTTAGCGATTATTATACAATATATTCTATTAACGCAGGTAGACGGTGCATACAATATTTTATACTTTTTAAAACTCATGGCATCGACTCTGTAACTATATCACTTCCTCGTCTGAAAACAATGATGAATAAGGGGATTTACCAAGGCTTGAATGCCACACGTTTCAGTGAACCAATCGGCATTCATGGCATGAGAACAACTCTCAAATAATGTATAGCAATAATAAATCAATGGATTGAGGTCTTAGGATCAATTTCACCAAAGCAAATCCGAGCATATTCGTGTGGTATAGGAATTACCTCTAATAGACGCAAGTGTGTGTCACAAACACTATCGAAAGTTCTAAATTATTGCGGTCATAAAATGACCATAAAAGGTAATGATCGCGCATCCACATTAATAAACGATCACAATAAACTGCACCACGGTTATGAAGCTATTATTATTCCTGTTTCGATAGGGCTATCAAAGAGAGTCAGTTTCGACGAATGGTTCAAACAGATAACTTTTTTTATCATTTTTGAGATTGCTGAATCAGGTACTAAAAGGCAGTCAAGGGCAAGTAATAAAATTGCATTCCAATGTTTTATGACCTAATTTCTATCGATAACACGTATTCATATATTCTTGTTAATTGATTGCTTGCAATAAACAAAATTGTATAAGAATGATTTTCATATGAAAGCAATTTTAGACACTCAAGTGGTATTTCGCTATTGCAATATTGCTTGTATAATTTTCGCAAAGGATATTGGAATATTTCCAAGGATGAGAGCATGTGTTACATTCTCGGAGGTGTAACGATGCCTCGAATCGATTAATTTACAACAGGAGGAGTCCAGTGTTCGCTTTAATAAAATTAAGAGTAGAGCAAATTAACATTTCTTTAAACCAAACACAGATGGAAAACCAAAATATTTTTTCAAATTAAAGAAACTGTTCTTTGACTGAGAGCCAATATATATACTTTTTTCTAGTAAAATAATCTTTTTTATGAGTATGTCGAATACGTAATTAAAGCACAGTAAATCCCCGAGGTATTATTTATCTGAAGTTGACTAAAAACGCTGCAAACAATTGAAAATTACAATTATCCGACGGCAGATAATTTTTATTACGAGGCGGATAAAAATTATCCGTCGTCGGATAATTGCAGTTTTCAATTGTCTGCAATGTTTTTATCCAACTTCAGAGAAATAGTATCTCGGGTATTTACTGTGAAGCAGTGTCTATTTCGTCCAGCTTTTCCGACCAATAGTCGTCGCCATGGGGCGCAGAAAGAGATTAAGAAACATTTTCAGTATGCATATATTTCTTAGAGGTATATAGTTTTATTTTATACAGTATGGAAAGGATACGCGTAGAACTCCGCACTGCAATTTTAAAAATGATCTAACTCGCGACTTCGGTAGCGATTATACATTTTTTAGATGAAAGTTCATACACTTTATATATTTTTGAGACCGCGCATATCAAATAATGTGAACATGTAATCTGTCTATCTTAATCTATTTAAAAATTGAAAATTTTAATTAGGTGCGAAATTATTATATTAGTAAAAGTAGAATCAAAATTTAGGATTTGATATACGTTTTTCACTCCTCACCACAAAACAATTATAAAATGAATTTCTACGTTATATTTTTCAAACGATAAAAAAACTTGAAAATTTATGATAATACAGTAAACTTCCTTCTATTTCAAAGATCGCCTATTTAAAGTTCACTTTTTTTAAGACCCCTATATACACGCTTATTTCAAATTGCGCAGTCCCGTCACCTCCCACCACGGCTCCTGTACGGTCACGCCCGTGTCAGTGGCTGACCAATCAAAAAAGAGTCCCGAATAGCGGGAAGTCTGAAATAGAGTATTTCAGCATGACCTCATGGGAATCCATACGACTTTTCCGAGAAAATATGTCAAACATAAAAGTAAGTCAGATAGATTTGGTCAGAACCGGTTACTCTAACCTCAAATTTCGGATAGTTGATTGTATTTCGCGAACCTCTTGAAACACTTGTAACACTTGAAAAATATTACTATTCAGACGTTTGTCACTCACCTTTGCGTTTAGAATATTTTCTCCAAAAAGTTGTCTGCACTCCTACGTCAAGAACTATACTAACCTTCCTGACATTTACACCTATCCCAGCATGAACGCGTCCGCGACGTCATTCTCTAAAACTCACTATTCCGCGAGATATTTGAGTCGTTTTTTTATTCTATTCTAATAATTTTTAGTCGAGAGTCGGGACCGTCTGAACCGTTTCCAATTGGAATGCATAATATTGCGCAATACACTTGACTGAGTACTCGCGCACTGCGGCCATTTCGAGGCGGGAGTTGCAACAGTTTTTTGCCCCTTGAGCTGAGAAATAGCGTGGGCCAGCAGTTCTAGGAATTGCTAGGTCGATTTCAAATTGACGCGCGCTTTTCGGCACATGCCTAGTTGAAAAAGTTGCTTAGAGGGGGCGCATCCAACGGTAGGGCAGCCAACGAACGTCGTTTACTGTATGTGTATTGCAAAGTAATACGTTAGAACAATTGAAAGTAAAAATATGATTTATCATTCAAAACCAGTATTTGCAACTAGTGATAAGAACTCCAAACGTGTACTCGGATATTCGGGGCCCCGGGTACCCGGTTGGTGACAAGTATTACCCTATAAACAAAAAAGAGGCAAATGCCACGTTGAAAATTTGGGCATCATTTGTTTATATATATATATATATATTAATTCTGTTCATACTGCTAACATTCACCGATACTCGTGTACTCGGGTACCAGAAGTTTTGTTCATTACTCGGGTAGCCGCGTACCCGGTTATTACCCGATGGATCGGATATCCTCTTGGCGTCCCGGGTACTCGGGTATGCGCAAAATTCCTATCGCTATGTTTAACTATTATTCCAAATTATATGCTTAAATGGTAATAATCTCATTTGAAATTATGAAAAGTGTCTCCATGCTCGTAAAATAATTTTCTTGATTTACCAGAGCATATCCAGAAGCAACAATCTACCTTGCGAAATCTTGAGTTGGATCATTTTTGTACTTGCCACGTCGAAGTTCTACGCATCTTTGCGCTAAAATTTACTATACAATAAAACTATATACAGATGAAAATTGTATGCGTATTAAAAAGTGTTTGTTAATCTTTTTCGGCGTTATTAAAAAGTCTTGGTGATCTTTTTATTATTTTTACATTATATGTACAAACATATGTAGATGTATGTACGTATGTAATACCTTATATATATATTCATATACATGTTTCAGGTTTCAGAAATATTCAAAATTTGTGTACTTGTTTCTGAAAAATATCCAATCTCTATCGAAGTTGTGAGTTCGATAGTAATTTTTTAAATTGCTGCTTCGAAGTTTCATGCATCTTTGCGATAAAATTTAGTATGCAATAAATCTATATATACCTCTGAAAAATGTATGCGTACTAACAAATATTATTTAATCTCTGCCGATGTTATGAGAAGGTTTTAGTAGTCTTTATATTATTTTTTTATTAGATGCTCATATACGCTTTCGATATACGACCTTTAAAAAATATAAAAAAATGTATGGAGTTGTTTTTGAAAAACATTTAATTCAAATAGAAATCGTGACCGCGAACCTAGTTTGAAAAAAAGGTTTTGGCTATTTATTTCGCTAGCGGGAGAAATAGTGTGGGTATCTTATTTCTCCCGCTAGCGGTATACATAGTGATGGCATCTCGCTGTAGCTTTTTAGCCCGCTAGTTGTACACTGTAAAAAAAGTTGTGTTGAAAATCACATTCAACCGTAATTTAACCTATCGGACTTTCAGAACTTGTCTGTGAATAAAGTAGTAAGTTAAGGAGACCTCAATACTGATTAACATTGTGCTATAATTAAACTGAAATGAACATCGTGATAAAACCTTGACCACGGTACTTTGACAGTTGACGTGTAAAATTGCAGCGTATTACATTGGATACTATTTGACCTGTATAATACGTCGTAAAGACACATAGAGCATTGCATTTACATGAGACTGTGAATTTACAAATAACAGAGTATTTACAATTTTTCTGTGTGATTTAAATTGACAAAATGTAGAAGCGCTTGATAGAGAGCAAAATTACATGCATTATGTTATTGCACTGATGGAGACGCGTTTCGGGCCTGATCGACAAATCGAGGAAAAACACGAAGTCGCGAGCAGTCAAGCGACCAGCAGCAAGCAGGTAGGCAATCACCTAGGCCGGCAAACAAAGGACGCATTATTGTGACTTTCTTAAGGTGCTTTCCACAATTTTTATAAAAAAACTAGATTTCTGAACGTTTGCTTATTTGACCTTCATTTGTTTACAACATATTTCTCATTATATGAGACGGTCTGTTTAAGGGCAAAAAGGAGGGAGAGGGAGAGAGAGAGAGAGAGAGACTGTTCTTTACCGACTGATGGACAATTTACGTTTCTCTTGTCAATTTACAAGCACGAAGTTTTTCTACGCACGTGGCTGTAAATTTACACGCAGTGTGTTTTTTTAGTGGCGTTCGTTTTTTTACGCAAGAGTCTCGTTCATTCACGCAGACTCTTGAAAAATTCACTACGTATTATATGGGTCAATTAATTTTATTTAGAACGTGTCCATCAGGAAATCGAAATGGTGGTGTTATTGAATAATATTACATTTATTGTCACTTACACGGCCACAGGACTGTCAAGTGAGCGGTGGCATACGTTCTAATTAGGTTTCGGCGGGAAATTTAATTTTTTGCATCTTGCACTTTTTTCGTAGGAAGAATCGTTTTCAAGTTATAGCGTTACAAACAAATTATTTCTTAACAAAATTGACATATTTGCACAGTTTTATACCAGAATCTTTTGCGTAGAAAAATGTGAAACTTGTATATTGTTTATGTGGACATTGTGTATTAGATCTCTTTAAAGATACAATAAATCTTTTGATAGAATGAAAACTTCTCTTCCTGAATCGTTTTTATAAAATGGCTGTTCTTAAAAGAAAATCGTCTAAAACCTATGCCTACTTTAATAACATTGTTTATTGTTAATAAACTGTTTTGCTTCATTGTTTATAATCATTTTCGCAATAAATTTTTTTTTGAACTTTTAGTGTTAATTAGTGCACAATCTCAAACTTTAGTCTCTTGATATTTTCTCGCACGATAAGCCATAGTTTATTTACAGCCAATATATTTTTTATAAATCTACGCTCCCCTACAAGCCACAATTTTGAAGTTATTCAGGATAACATTCTTTCTTACATCGTTACTTTTACCATAACGGCACAGTGGACGCTTGCAATACCTTCTCTTTATTGTTGTTAAAAACAACTCTTAATTAGAAAAATTGATTTTGTTCATAATTAACAAACTTTTTACTCTCTTGTTATTTTCTCGTACGATAACCCATTACTTATTGACAAAAGTTTGTGTTAATAACAATTTTTATAAACAATAAGGCTTTAATGAAGGTTTTGATAAACAATGGCTGATCTTACGACAAAATATCAAGAGTACATATTTTTATTTCGCACCAAAGATTATAAAAATTTGGTTTGAAAATCAATTCGGCCCAACGTTCCTCAAAAAAGGCATATCTACATTTCTGTATTTTCAAATGAAATCAATAATAATTATTGATTTAAAATTTTTGATTTCATATAAATTATTAAATTATTTGCGGATCATGTGACAAGCGGTATGTCACATTTCGAAATATAAAATTTGCGGTAAGTTTAATTTGCGGCATCTCTCGTCTGGAAAAAATTTTCCACCACAGCAAACTGGCAAAACAGGGACAACTCAAATTTTGAAAAGTCCCACTTTTGATAACTCGCTATCCGGTATCTCTCATCTGAAAAAATTTGTAAGTCCAAATTGAATTGGCAAAAAGGCAGAAGGTCACGTTGTGGTGCGTCACATTTTTAAAATATCACATTTGCGGTAACTCGCAATGCAGCATTTCTCATTCGTATTTATCCCGAAATAGATAATCGCGGAAAAATTAAAACACAGGAACAATTTTTGAGTGACTTTACCTTGTTTTTAAATTACTACGAATAACATCCTGCATCGAACTCTCGAGTAAAAATTCCGATTTCAATATTTTTGTATAATTTTACTGAATAGTCAATCCTAGAAATGTATGCTTTCCTAATGTACAATTTTTGGTGTTAGTGTGAATAAGTAAAGTACTCCAGAAATCAGTGCTAATTCATGAACAGATACAAACTTATATGAAAACTTATATAAACTTATATAAACTTATATAAAAGAACTTTTATGGCAAAAAACATTTTCCACCAGTGAAAAATTATTTTTAAATACTCTAGAATGTTTATATATTTGACATTGAAAAAGTTGCTTGAGAAATCGCTCGGTAATGTTTGATCACATGCGTTCGATCTTCGCACTTTGTATTCGGCTTAGTTAACAGTGTAATGCATATATGTACAAAAACGGCCATTAAAATATTACATAACTACTGAAACCTCTACTTTTGGAAAGATTATTAACATTTGTTTTGATTCTAGATTAAAAGCAAAATTTATTTACTTAAGGCTCTATCGGCTATAAGGAACAAATTCCCATTGCAATACTCGCGCTTCGCTCTCGATTTTGTATATACATTCGTATAATTCTCTAATGAATTATATAATCAGAAAAATTAGAATTTTCGATTTGTCTCGCGTTTTTTGGGTAATAATTTGAATTTTTTATTTTCCAATAGAATGTTCGATGTTTAAGAGAATAAAGGTGAGTCCTATCAAAAAATATTTAAGGGCGCCGTTGTAGAACTTTTTTAAAGCACTAATTTCTTTAGTAAAATTTTTCTTCACATTTCTGTTATTTGGCTAAAAATTTAATCAAAAATTTTTAAAGACCTTTTTGATGTTTAAAAGAAAAACCGTAAGTTCTATCAGAAAAAGGTCGAAGGAAATTTTGTACGTCTTCATAAAAGCAACAATATGTTATTTGTGCTTTTTTCGTATGTTGCACAGTTTGGCCAGAATGTGGAATTTTTTATTTTGTAAAAAGCGTCATCACGATTATAACAACATGTAAAAAAATAAGCTTGAAAAAATGTGTGGATCTCTTTTATTTGATCAACTTTCATTTTTTACATTTTTTTCGTTTCTCTCATAGTTTGACCGGGAAATTTAATTAAAAATTTTTTTAAAATCAATTTTGTTGGATAAAACGAGAACTATTGGCAAGAATATCTGAATAATGGAGCTGTCCTTCCTTTCTGGGCCCTAAAAAGTGTGCTGAAGCTCAATATAATCTGATCAGTCTTTCGAAAGTTATCATGCCTACACTTTACAGGCTATAGACTACAGAGACACCTTCACAAAAATCTTTTTCTAACTTAGGGGATCTCGAAACGTGGAGATATCATGAAAACTGATAAAGTCAAATTTCACATAAAACTAATACCCTATTATTAGAATTGAAATGTAAAAATTTTAGATTTTCAAAATACAACCAAATTTGGATAAAACTGACCCTGAAACTCTGCTTCTGGGCTTATAAGTTACATTTTGTATTTGAACCAACATCATAAACCTTCTTTGGTCAAACAGAAAAAACCTTTTCAAGCGCCGGAAGAAAATAAATTATTAGATTTTCGACATACAATAAAATGTTGATAAGCCTGATCGTGACACTCCGGTATCGACTCTAGAAGTTAAACTTTCTATTTGAACCACAATTAAGTTCATTTTTGTAATCTATGACCATCAAAAACTATCATACCAATAAGTCACAAAAATATTATAAAGAAGCTTTTTCAGTTTTGGAAGACAAACAAAATTTAAGATTTTCGAGATGCAACCAATTTTGGGTAAAACTGCAGTGTAACTCCTCTATTGAACCTAGAAGTTAAATTTTCTAATTTAACCGGAATTATGTATCCTTTTTGGTCTCCGACTATCAGAAACTATCACCCCAATGAGTCAGAGAAATATTATAAAGAGGATTTTCTAGTGTCGGAGGAAAACAGATTTTAGATTTTCGAGATGCAACCAAGTTTAGATCAAATTGACGGTGAAGCTCCTCTATTTAACCTAGATGTTCAATTTTCCAATTGAACCGAAATAATGTACGTTTTTTGGTCTTCGAATATCAAAAACTATCATCCCAAAGAGTTAGAAATATATTATAAAGAGGCTTTTCCAGTTTCGGAAGACAAACAAATTTAAGATTTTCTAGATACAACAAATTTTGGGTAAAACTGCAGTGAAACTTCTCCATTGAACCTAGAAGTTAAATTTTCTGATTGAATCGAAATTATGACTTACATAATCAAATTTTCGAGACGAAAACATTTGGATAAAACTGACCGTGAAACTTCTCTACTGAAAATATAAGTTTAATTATCTAATTGATCATAAATTATGTACCTATTTTAGTCTCCGAACATTAGAAGCTACTAGCCTCATGAATTAGAAAAATATAATAAAGAGGATTTACACGTATCCGAATTCCAATTATCTTTAGATTTTCGAGATACAAACACATTTGGATAAAACTGACCGTGAAATTCTCATTCCGACTCTAGTCGATCAATTTTCTAATTGAACCCAAATTAAGTCCCTTTTCTGGTCTTGATCTTTCAAAATATATTACTCCAATGTGACACAAAAATCAAATAACCTGGATTTCGGAGTGTCAGAAGACATAACATTTTAGATTTTCGAATTGCAACCAAAGTTGGATAAAACTGATCGTGAAACTACCGAGCCCAGTAGGTAAATTTTGTAAATGAACTCGAATTATGTACCTTTTGTTAGTCTGCTATTATCAAAAACTATTAACGCAATGAGTCAGAAAAAATTAAAAACATGATTTACGAGTATCAAAAAACAAAAAAAATTTACATTTTTGAAATACAACCGAATTTGTATAAAACTGACCGCGAAACTCCGCTGGCGAGTCTAGTTATTAAATTTTCTAATTGAAACAAAAAATAATTCCCTTTTCTAGTCTTCCGCGTCAGAAAAATAAGGATAAACATGATTGTCGAGTCTCGGAAGTTAAAGATATTTTAGATTTTTTGAATAAAATCAAATTTGTATAAAACTGATGGTGTAACTCCGCTATTGATTCTAGTATTTAAATTTTCTGATTGAAACCAAATTAAGTTCCTTTCCTGATTTTTGGCTATCAAAAGCTATATCACACTTTTTTGTCAGCTTTTAGTGAAATAAGCCTCTATTCCGTAGTATTTAATGCAGTAAGATACGTACAATTCACTGAACCAAGATTATAATCGTAATGCAGTTGACATTACAGGAGGATCGGTAGGTCGGGGGTATTATTATTATTATTATTGTATACAAAACTATTCCAGATAAAGCCAATGCAAAACTGTTTTTTCCTTTCTTCGACCATTTTAATTTTTAATAAGTACTTCAGCGAATTTAAGAAAATATTTTCGACCTTCGGTCAATGATGAATTAAAAATAAAATATGAAAAAAACATTCGTAAAACACATTTTGTTTAAAAAAGGCTTCTACATTTTGACCAACACTGCGGGTATTTCTCAAGAGTCAAGCCACAGATCTATAATTCAATAAAAAGGAAGTTTTTTTGAATATTATGATAAAAGGTATACAAGGTTTTATCTTCGATTCATACGGTAAGGCGTTAAATTTTTCTTAAATTTAATGTTAAAAATGATTGTTATAAAAAGTTTCAATGATTGAAAGATAAAAACTTCGACCTAAATGTTGAGTTTCGAGAATTTTTAGTTAAAAAATGTTTTCAAAATGTTACAAAAATGTATGTACAAATCCCTGATAAAGCAGCTGAATCTTTAGCCTTGGAGAAAAAAATTTGGTATTTCTTACAATACTAATAAAATTCCTGTAAACAATATCATATCAAATATTGAAAACTCCATTAAAAATTAAGATAATGATTGGGATAAGTTAAATATTAGAAGGAGAGTAACTAACTTAATTTCAAATAAAAATAGAAAAAATAATAGAATCAGAGAGATTATTTAAAATTAAAAAAAAACAACACAAAGATTTATTATTTTTGAAAGTGAATAAAGACAATATTATGGTGGCAGCTAATAGGAATGATTGTAATTTTACTATAGAAATCATTTGAAAAAATAATAATTTATACAAAAATAGGAAACCTAATTCTGTTCCTACAGTTGAAAATGAATAGAATGATATTGTTTCAAAACAAGAAAATAAAAAATACACTAATGAGACGGTTGCTTATAGAATGAAAACGCACAGTAGTGTTGTAAAAAAGGTTAATGCATTCCCTAAGGTACACAAACCGGGTCAAAACTGGAAGTTAATTGATTCCACAATTGGATCACCGACTTAAAATCTAGTAAGATACTTATCAAATGTACAATAAAAAACAATACAAAATTTTGAAATTTTATCGAATCGAAACATTAAAAAATACAAAAAATATCCTATGTTTAAGGTGGATTGTGACCGCCTGAAGATAATATCTGTAGAAGACGGATTCTAGCCTGAAGCCGGGGTATGTTTAAGCCGGATAATTTCGTTGCACTATGCTATTATCCACCCACTGCATAAATACAAGAATTAAAAAACTTCTTTTTTATCCTTTCTAGTTTCCAGACTGATATTTCTGTCATTGGTTAAAGTAAGCCATTAAGCTACTAGACTAGCCAATTAACAAGAGAGTTCTGAAAGCGCATTGTCATATAAATGTATTACCCGAGAGAATGTTGTGTCTCCTTGTTTCTCAGTTGAGTAAATTTGCGTCTCATTAAGAACAAGAATACCTTATAGGAAAAACAGGAATTTCTAATAGAGAGTCAGAGGTATGTCTGTAAAATGAAGAAACAAGCACGTGACGTAGACTGTGTTCATTGTCGTGGGCCCAAGTTTTAGGGTGCGCTTGAGAATTGACGGTTGTACGATTTCGGTATGCATCGACACTAAACCCCACTCGCTCATGAATCCAGCATTTCGCATGTACGTGACTGACTTGGAACGTAAGGGTATAGTTACATTCCTCTATGGTGCACTCAGGTTTATTAGATTCTATTGGATGGCGTCCAACGGTTATGAAACTGTTAAATCCGTTACATATATGTTCTCGATCCGGTCGAAGTTGGTAGCCACACCACCATAAGCCAAAATATAAGAAATTACTACTCTCCTTCTAACGGAAAAGATACTTGAATATTCAAGTAATAAAGTTTTAAGCTCTACTTACGAGCTGACTAAAGGGTTCCGTAGTCTGAACTCTTGATAATGAAATTATACAATTAATGCATAAAATTGGTTGTTTCTCAGGTGCAGTCTAATCTTTATGTACCTAAGCCGCTACAAAGTGAGACGGATGGTACAAAAAGGTGATTAAAAGTCGAAAAGTTATCAAATTCACATGAAGTGTATGTTGCATATATTTTTAGGGCTTCGAAGGGAAAAAAAATGTCACGCCCCTTCCCACAGTGGGGCAAAAAAATATCTCTGGACAAATTGATATTCAGAAGCACTTTGTGAACCGATATGAACGTTCACTTTTTTAAATTAAAGCTAATAAAATTCCACATAAATTGGTCAGGGTCGGTTTTAAAAAAGTTTTTTAAATTTATTTAATAACAAAAATGGACATTTATTTTAGAAGATTACCGGTTTTCAAAAAATACTTGGATTTAATCCAAAATACCTAGAATCAATTAAGCAACTATCCAGAAAAGTTGTCTAATAGCTTAGAAATTGTTTAAGAATTGTATGAATTTATTATAAACAAATAAGTGAAGGAAAATGGATTCATGGGGATCGGCCGTAATTCGTGAATTGATTTTGCACTAAATTTGAACAATTTATAAACAAAAACCGTTTTTAATTGAATTCATGAAATATAATAAATAAATTGTTATTTTAATAACATATTTTATGAAAAATTTTCCATAGCAGTTAGTTATGTTGGAATAAATCAAGTTTTTTCTATTTAATCGACCAAATATTATACGAAAATGTCTCAAAATTATCAGATTTATTCATCCAAAAACAAGTGATGATTGAACAAATTTAATTAACAAATACACTATCTGGCTATTTTCGGAGGTAAAACTTGTTCTTTTTTTCAACGTAATGAAGTGTGAATAACTAATTTCTGAACTTTTAGGGAGCTTATATGACGATCAATAATTTTTGTTGTTAACAACAATTGTGTAAACAAATTTTAATGATCTTACGCATTTTTTAGGGAAAAAAGGCGTTTCTTCAGGATATTAGCAGACTGTCATTCAGTGAAAGATCTGTGCTATCGGTCGATAACAATTGATAATTGTTTAAACAAAATTAATTAAGAAATGCATTTCGGCTATTTGTAAAGGTAAAAACTTGGTTTTTTCATCTGTATAACGTATCTGTCCAGCAGTAAAAAATCTAATAATTTGTTTAACAAATCATTGTTTTTCAACAAATGATAGCAAAGAGTTATGTCTCAGAGATTGTCTATATATTGCACAAGAAAAACGGAAGCTTTTGTTTACAAATGTATAAGAGGATAAAAAATTGTCTATAAAATTATTAACCCGTTGACAGTGTATGACGCATATTGCGTAACAAAAATGGCCAGGAGTGCGTTTGACGCAATATGCGTCATGTAAAATAGATTTATACTATTTCGATTATCATGAAAATTGGTACAGAAAGGGTTTTCGTGTCTCTGAATTCGAATATGGTATCAGACTTCCGATACTCAAAATACCGGATCCAATATGGAGGATTGAAATTACGCAAAATTGGCGAATTTTCATGAAACTTGGTGTATTAAAGTTTTTTGGATCTCTGAATCCCAATCTGGCATCAAAATTCGAAACTTCGAAATAGCTGATCCAATAGGGCGACCAAAAGTTTTGAAAAATCTAATGAGTTGGCGGATTGAGATGAAAATCGGTACTATAGAGATATTTATATTCCTATAGAAATGAATATGGAGTCAAATTTCGAAAATTCAGAATTGCTGATCCGATATGGCGAACCAAAATTTGGAAAAATCCAATGAATTGGCGGCTTTCAACGAGAGTCAGTACAAAGTGTTTTTTTGTTCTACTGGAAACAAATCGGATGTCCATATTAAAAAATCTATTAGCCATTGTCATAGGGAACTAACAACATCAAGTCAACTCCCTAGTACAAATTTTCATCATCGCCTTATTGGATCAGCCTTTTAGAAATTTCAAATTTGGACCTCAAATTCGTATTCAGCGAACCAAATAACCTTGTAGTAACAATTATTATCCAAATTAGTCAACTTATAGGATTTTCCAAATGCTTGGTCGCCATATTGGATCAGCCCTTTCGAAATTTCAAATGTTGACCTTGAATTCGTATTCAGCGCCCCAAATAACCCCCCGGATTCAATTTTTATACAAATCCGCAAACTCATTGGATTTTTGAAAATTTTGGTCGCCATATTGGATCAGAAATTTCGAAAATTCGAATTTTTACCTCGAATTCATATGCAGCGACCCAAATAAACCCCTAATATCAATTTTCATTCAAATCCGTCAACTCATTGAACTTTTCAAACATTTTGTTCGCCATATTGGATCAGCCTCTTAGTACTAATTTTCAATGAAATCCATCTAGTAGGACGTTCCACACATTTTGGCCCCACTTTGTGATTTTGAGTTTACACAGTGATGGGGTTAATGACAATAACAATAGTAGATCGTTATTGAGTTTTATAAAAAGAAAGTTTAAAAAGTAGTAATTAACAGTTGGTTACGTTGAAAAAACCAAGTTTTCACCTTTAAAAATAGCCGAAAAATGCATTTGTTAATTAATTTTGTTTAAACAATTATAAATTGTTATCGGCCTATAGCACAGAGCCATTTCTAAATGACAGTCTGCTAATACCCTAAACAAACGCAATTTTTTTTCTTAAAAAATACCTCAGATGATAAAAATTTGTTTAAAGAATTCCTATTAACAATGAAAATTGTTGATTGTCATATAAGTTCCTTAAAAGTTCAGAAATTAGTCATTCACACGCCATCATGTTAAGTTTTTACCTCTAAAAATAGCCAGGTAGTGCATCTGTTAATTCAATTTGCTTAAACAATCATCAGTAGTTATTGGGTGAATAAATCTGATAATTTTTTGATATTTTCGTATAATTTTTGGTCGTTTAAATAGGAAAAAACTTGATTTATTTCGACATAATTACCTGCTATGGATAATTGTTTATAAAATTTGTTCATAGAATAACAATTTATTTATTGTACTCCAGGAATTCATTTAAAAAACAAATTTGGTCTATGAATTGTTCAAATTTAGTGCAAATCAATTTACAAATCACAGCCAATCCCCATGAATCTGTGTTCACTCACTTATTTGTTCATAACAAATTCAATACATTTTTGAACAATTTCTAAGCTGTTATACAACTTTTCTGGATAGTTTTTCCATTGATTCTACGTATTTTGGATTAAATCCTAGTATTTTTCGAAAACCAGTACACTTCTAAAAAAAAATTCTTTTTCCACTTTTGTTATTGAATTGAAAAACAAAAATTTTAATCGGCCCTGACCGATTTATGCGGAATTTTATTAGCTCTAATTTAAAAAAAAATAATACTTGAAATCGATTCACAAACAGCTTCTGAATATCAATTGGTCCAGAGACTTTTTTTGCCTCACTGTGGAAAGGGGCGTGAAATTTTTTTCTTTTGAGTCGATACACTACCTGTTTTGGCATTTTTTAACTCTTTTAATGAAAAAATAATATTTTCCTATCTAAATCAAACTTGGGCAGTGTCTTAGAGCATGAGGGGGTGATAATTTTTTGATTATTGTAGATATCGTCTTTTTCGGCGATTTTCAACTCTTCTAATGGGGATGAAAAAATTTTTGTCGAATATAGTTTCGATAGGGTGTTTTACTTCCTTTCCATTGACATGAGCATTTTCGAAAAATGAATTATTTGACTCTAAAAAATGAAAATGAAATACAAATTTAATTTTTTTTAAAAAGACAAATTTTTCATTTTTTATGTCCAAAGTAGCTTAGGTTTTTCCCTTTAGAACCTTTGAGATTAAAAAGTGGGATTTTTATTGATTATTTATGAAAACAAGCTATAAGTGGTTTTTGAAAAATTACCGTCTATGTTGGCAATTTTTAACTCTTTTTAGCAATAAGAAATGGTATGCAGTTTAGCTTCGATAGGTTTTTTCACACCCTTTCCATTGATCATAAGTATTAACATATATATACAGGGTGTTATAAAAGTAAGGGAACAGCAAAATATCTTGGAAGGGAACCATTTTCGGAGAATATGACCAACACAAATGTTGTAGAATTTTTGACGCCCGATCAAATAGTGACCTTGATCTTGACTTTGACCTATTTTTGACCCTGGAAATTGAGAGAGCAGAAAATTGTACGTCCAGATACGACCATCACCAATCTAAAATTGGACCTGGGAAGGTCATGCCACGGTCAAGGTCAAGGTCACCAATCGATCGAGGGTCAAAAATGCTACAACTCTTGCGTTGGACATTTTCTTCAAAAATGCATGCCAGTTGAGTCATCCTGCTGTACGTAGTTTGACCTTGCCATGACCTTCCCAGGTCCAATTTTCGATTAATTTTATTTTTGAAGGTCTTTTTTTAAAATGCTTATGATCAATGAAAGGGGCGTGAAAAAACCTATCGAAACTGTACTAGACGAAATATTTTTACCGTCATCATCAGGGATTATTAAACGTCATATCAGATGGTGTTTTATAAAAAAGTAATCTTCTATTATTTCCATAAATAAACAATAAAAATTCCACTTTTTAACCTCACAACTTTCCAATACCAAAACCTAAGCTTCCTTTTGAAATAACATTTTTGTTATATATGCCTTTTTCCCAAAAATGTCCAATTTGTTTTGAACTTTCATTTTTGAGGGTTACATTTTTATTTAAAAAAAATGTTTATTATTAACGAAAAGGGCGTGGAACCCCCTATCGACAAAATTTTTTCTTCTTATAATATTGTTTAAAAAATTAGTTGTTTCAGAACGAGGGTTAATAATTTAAAGTTGAGCATTCTAAATATCACATAAAATATTATATTTATCTTGCTAACTATGTGACATTTAATTATTGTTAATAATTATAAAACTTTTTGTAAGTGTTCAGCCATAGCCTGATAAATTACTAATCTGTGCAGTACCACTCCTTTTTTTTACTTTAGATTCTTGCCAGCTGTCTACAGGAATTAACGGTTCTAGAATCTCCGAACGGCTGAAACTCTAAGAACGGTTACAACCGAGGAAATAGATGCGTTATCTCATAAGCGCTAAAGTTACTCTTGAGAGAAATCAAGATCTAATTCAATGGATTAAGATTCTGATTTGATTTTATCACCTCGGTTACTCTCTATAATGATAACTTATCTTTGAGAGTAATATAGATAATAATCAGTCAGTTATAAAAGAGATAAAAATGCTCAGATAATGTTTGAGAATAAACTTAGTAAAACTAACATTAAACTTTTGCCTTTTGTTTATTTGAAAAAATCCTGAGCTAGGTTTTCCTAATAAATATCTGCCAATGAAGCGAAATTGATGACCATAATGAGGAGGAAGCACTGCGATGGGATATTTTTCCGAATCTGATTGTCGTGACCGCATCGCAAGTCAGAAGCCCTAGTACCTAATTTTGCATGATTAATTGACGGATAATTACAATGATAATGATGATCGAATGATGAATGCTGAATGACCTGATAATGATGGCGAATCTACATTGGAAAACAACATCAGGACAAACCAAGTCGTCCCAGTTTGTGAAGTTATACATTATTGGGTTTCCTGCTGATAATATTTCATCATAAAATATTATTGACGGAAAAATCTTTCTTAGATAAAAAATTGAACTCTTTTGTTGAAAATATAAACTATTATACTTCTCGTTGATAATTCCCTTTTTGGTCGAAAATTCATCAGTTCGGTTTACAATTCAACTATTTTCTTGAAAATTCCTTTTTTTTTAGTTGAGAATTAGTTGTCGTGAACGAAAACTTCATTTTCCCTTTTTTATGCAAAATTCATCGTTCCGAAATGAGAACTTAGCTATTTGGTTGAAAAATAATGTTTTGTATGTATGTCTCACGTAATTTGTGGATGACCCTTTACAAAATTATGTATGACTGTTGTCACTAAAAGCGTTTAAAATTAATTTAGAAGCAAACATTTTTTTACCTTAGGATCATTGATCTGCTAGGTGTGAGGTTCTTTTTATACGTGAATGAAAAATTTAGAACGGTCAGACAAAATAAAAAATTGGTCAAGGAAAAGTCAGCGCACGTCAAGGAATTTCGAAATTGGAATTTTGTAGCAACCCTGCGTGTTTTAGAAAAAAAAGAATCACACAGAAATGATTTTTAATGCATACGGAAACAGCTAGAAAATTTGCATTTTTTAAGCTGTTATTAATATAATTTTTAAAATAGTAACACACTCAGAAAAAAGTTTACTTGATCATACATGAAAATTTGGTGGAACCAGAAAAAATTGTCTCAATACAACGAAATCTTTCTCTGAGTGCAGCAATAATAACATATGTTTTGTAAAGTTTATCTTGTCAATTTATGGGATTGTTTTTTCCGTGATCACAGATTAAATATTGTAAAATCGAAATAATAACTCCCAAAGAACTGATAACGTAATAAGAATGAACTTTAGTTACAATTTTCTTTCCTATAAATTAAAAATAATAGCCTCCAGTCAAGACACCAAATAAACCAGAAAAAAACTGCAATAAGAAGATAAATTTTCCTCGTTGAAATTCTGTTTAAGATAATGCGATATCTCCGTTGAATAAGTAAGATATACCCCATGAGTAAATAATACCCAGGAAGTTCAAGACATTTTCGAATGGTAGCTAAAACAATAATGGAAGAGGTACAGTATTTTTGTTTCTTTTTGAATTCAATAGATGGCTTTAGAAACGGATGCGGCACCCTTTAACATATTTCTTGCGACCTCTTAGCTGATTGCTCTCGAAAAATTGGTCAAGCACTGAGAGCTTACGGATTTTATAAGACGCAGATATTCTGCGGAACACGTTCTGTTCCATTCCGATAAAAATTGAAGCTGGTTGTAAGTCATGGAAATAGATTCGTGCGACGGAAGTCCCCCAGGGTACATATTGTACGTCATCAAGCGGCAATTTTGTGAATAAAGTCCTCCGCAAGAATATCTCGGAGAAGGAGAATACATTTCCGTAAGTAAAAGCGTATTTCCTTCTTGATGCTAAGTCAAGAATCGATTCCGCCTTAAGCTATTGCGAAGACGAGAAGCAACTACAACAAAAATTCGGAGAAACGTAAATTCACCCTCTGAATCAAAATACAAGCAACCCTGCTAATTTTCACACAGCACAGGTCTAGATTGATATTAGGTTAGAACCTCGAATAATATATACGAGGTTATATTCACTCATGACTTTAATTAAAAGTACTGTGCCGCTCACTCAGTGGCGTAGCCAAGGGAGGGGTTTTGGGTGTCAAAACCCCCCCCCCCCTTGACCATAGAACAGGCATATTTACCTAACCGCCCACTTACGGTACTATGTACGTATTATTATACTGCGGGTGTAATATTAAGTAAAAATTCAAACAAATGAAATGAACGAGCGCGCTTTTGGGGGCCGTCCATATACCACGTGGACAATTTTTTATCACTTTGCTGCCCCCCACCCACCCTCGCGGAAAAACGTAGACTTTTTACGACTCCCACCCGCCACTGAATCCTCTGTCCACGTGTACTTATTCCATATTTTAGGAAAATTTGGATATTCCTGGTATTCAAAAGCAAGGAAGCCCAAAAGAGCGGGGAATTTGGCTGAAAATTCTGTTTTTCTTTAAAAAAAAGCCTAATGATACATGGAATGAGGTCCAAATAAAAAGTAGTTCAAATTTTCTATTTTCTCATGTTTTTCTTAAAAGAAATCCGCAGGTGCAGGAGAACATGCGTTCACGTGGATTTTAGATAGAACCCCCGGCACCCCTCGTGAACAATCGCTCCCCTCCCCCACCAATAACGGTCTACGTGGAATATGGCTTACCCCTTAATATAAAACCGAATGACTCTAATATGATCTTAATTAATGGATGATTGAAAATATATTAGGAAAGTCTTATGGATGTGCGTAATAATGTAGCATTTTCATGATTTTAAAACAATTTTTCCCGCAAGGATGATAAATATGACATTTATAAATTTTATGTCTTAAATTATCCTAATTTTTCCCTGTAAGTAGTAACGTACTTTCTGTTCAGCCTTTCGAACCCATCCCTTTATGAAATCCTGGCTACGCCACTGCGCTCACTATTCCTCCTTAGCAACGAATGAAGTACCGAGATGAACCACATAGACAGTAATTAAACACCAACAAATCGTATTAGACCTGCATGCGATAAAGTGAGAAAAAAAACATTGAACTTAATGATTTCTGAGTAAATCCGAGAGTAGCAGAATATTGATTCGAAAGGTTCTCGCTATTCATCCTAAAAAGCTGTACAACTAGTAACGGCCTTATTAAAAGCAACTACTATAAGCCGCGAAATATCACGAATTGAGCTTCCCCTAGATAAATATCATTTATGTAAACACTGTTCTGGATCGAGCATGGTGAATCACGAATGTTTGATGTATTCACTAGAAGTACACAATCGTTTTCTATAGGTCTCAACTGTTTAATTACGCAGCCTGACAATGAGATTCTGTTAAGCTATAGGCCGGACATCCGTTGAACCTGGCTTTACCGCGAAACGGCTGGCTGTGCCATCTGGTCTGCGTTTACTCCATAAATTTTGCTGTACATGCATTAGACTATATGTTACCCTGAAACATGCATACGCCGTCGTCTGTATGTTCGCATTGTCGTCCCTCATTAATAGAGTAGGACAATTTCTAGGAACAGCATGCGATATTAATCCGCCAGGAGCTCCAAAGTCTGAGAAGTTATCAAGTTCATCCGCGACATCTGGCAAAGTTACCAAAATCTCTCCTCTAGATAATTTGACATCCATGCAATTCACACCAGTTGTGCTCACAATGTTTTTCAATACGTAATTGTATTGACAATATAATTCACGGATCGGATTTGCGAATAATTTAGAAAAAATTATATCAAACGCGAGAAATCTTTAGCTTTTCAGGTAACCTATTTAATCACTTCCCTAATAATCTCCAAAACATCTACAAACATCCGCTCCTCTAATTTTCACTCTATCAACCATCAGCCCCTCATAGTTTCTAACCCTTTCCTATAGCTCCTCCCCAATCCCTCTAGTCTCCTACCCTAAAAGCCCTGAACCCCTATTATTCTTTCCCTTTTTTATAGACCCCACCCCGATCGTCCACTTCCTCATCGTTTTACTACATATCCTCAATGTGCAATCTTTCTATTTTCCGCCACCATACCATACGTTTCTCTCTCCAACTCCTCTACCCTCATCTCTAACAGCCCTCCATCCCTCTCGCATTTCCAATCTTTCTCATTCCACCAACACACAAAACCTACTATCCTTCTCTATCAGTTCTATATCCTCCAACCCTTTCCCCCTTACCCCTATTCACCTTCTATTCCATGCTTCCATACTATGAATTCTCCTCTATTAGCCTTTCATCCTGTCACTCTCTCGTCATCCTCTCCTAAACACACTTCTCGCCCTTCACGCCGTCACCCTGATAAACATCTAACTATCCTTTCCCCCATATATCCACAAAACACATAGGCTCTGCTTTCCTCCTGTCACATATACCCTTTGCCCCTCCCTTCGCTATCATCCTTACACCTCCCAACCCATTCACCACTCACCCCCTTCTTCACCTCTTTTTCATACACTTCTTTACTGATCTACCCATCTTTTAATCCTCTCCTCCTCTGACAGTCCCATATACATTTTCTCCTCCCTCCTCTAGCATCAATATACTTCCCTTACTATTTATCACCTATACCCCTTTACTGTCTTACCGCATATCTCATCTATCCCCTCCTTATTCCAGCATTCCTCATTCATCTCCCCTTTCCAAACACAGATAAGCTACCCTCACCCTCCAGTTTCGTATACCTTTTACCCATCTATCATCTGTCATCATTACCTCTTTCTCAGGATTTGTCATCTTTGCCCCTTTTCCCTATGCTCCTGCACTGCTCTACTCCTTCTTTAAATCTCCCCTCACCCCACAACTCCTTATTTCCCGCCCCTTCCACAATCACCTTACGAAATTAAAAATTGTCGGAAAAAGTGCTTCAACTGTTCATACGGGTATGTGAAATTGGCATATGAAAATATTGTTTTTTATTTATTTTGTATCGTTCGTACGATGATCATCAAATCAGCTTAAGCTCTCTAACATACTTTATTTTCAAAAACTTTCTCACTCACACTTTTCCGTGCGTAAAAAGAGGACACGTCGCGCCTGCGCACTAAATAAAGAGTGATTGCTACTTACAGGCCTGGCACTTACGGTGCTGTTACTCCTACAATTCACATGTTCGATTGGACTAAAACATTGGCGTTTTTATTGATCGTTTTGAAATAACAAATTTGATTTTTCGAGTGGGTACACTTGAGTAAGAATACCCCACATTTACATATACAAAACAGGGAGTTTAAAATTGACGTAATCATTTAAATTGTTATTAGAGTTTTTAATTAGGTTGAATGTGCCTCAATTATTTTTTAAATTATTAAAACGCAACTGATTATTATAATATTTTATTTATTGATTTGTGGAGTTGAGTTTGGGTATTTCGTACTTTCTAGTCTTATCCTATTGTTATTTCTAAAATAAAGCCTTATATTTCAGTTTTATCAACAGTTTATGCAATTTCAAATTGCTCTGCTTAATTGAAATAAATGAGAAATGAGCAATTATTGAAACAAAAGAAAACACAAATTATATTTGAGTAATTAGCATTTCTTTGAAATTACTTGCGAACAATTCACAATATCTTTCAAAGAAAATTTTAATAATTGGTCAGCTCAAGGTGGCAGCTTTCTCAAATTTTCATAAATTTTTAAGTACTCGAAATGTTTAGATTCTGGAAACTCGAGAAAGTTTTATCTTGATTCTACCCGAAGTTTGAGTTTTCATACTTTTAGTAATTGAAATAAAAAGTTTGAACATGAAATATAATCAGAAATTACGTGTTGATGTTTAAAAAATTCAGAACTATATATTTTTTCTTGTGAAAAATATTTGACGAACAAAATTGAAAAATAAACATGAGTTGTGAAATTTAAAAATTATTCAATATTTTTTAATTAATAATTTTTTTCACGAAATGAAAAAAATTAATGATTAAGAATTAACTTAAACTTACAAATGATGTTTAAAGTTCTGTAAACTACGGATCAAGCGAGGTCCTATTGAATTTACATAATGTCGTATGTTAGATAATGTTATGAATTAAAACTGGCCATGGCTAGTGATACAGCTTTTTAAGACGAATAATAATTAAAGTCTCCATGTGAAGTTTGGAAATAATTTTGATAAATACCAGGTATACGAATTTTCTAAAATAATATTCTTAAGATTTTAAAAACAATATTACCGAAGAAATCTAAAATTAAACATCCAATGAACTAATATTTTAATACTATACCCTTTTCTAACACTAAAAAGTTGAGAACAATATCTAAATGATAATATCATGGTTTTATCATATTTTCGATGTTAAATTTTTCTTTTTATAGTTACTAGATTCAACATCGAGAATTTGTTTATATAGAAACCTGCACAGATTTTCTTATAAAATGCAAGGAAATTCTGAATTAATACTTCCGGCAAAAATGTTCAGATTTCGTTTAATTTGTTAAATAATAAATTAAATTATATCTTAAATAAATAAGGAAATGAATAATTTGGTAGCTTTTCAATCAATTTGTAACAAATTTGTTAAATTGGTTATAATTTTTAATCATTTAGGTTATTATTTTATCCCGTTACCACTTGAATTCAGCCCAATACTATGGAGCCAATAAGCATTGCGGAAAGCGGATAACAATAAAAACATCGAATCTCGAGTTTTTTGGATCATCAATTTTATAGAGAAGAATTTCTTTAAATAAAAAAAAACATTTTTTATAATAAACAATCATTAGCTTGACAAACTGATGAACATTTATCGAAATAAAAAATTATTTTCATATCCTATGTTTTGAAAAAATAAGGGCCTTGAATATCTTAGTACAGTTAAGAGTAATTTCTACGTAATAGAAAAAATTTGCAAGAAAAAAATTATTTTTATTTTATGCTTACGAGTTTGTAAAAAATCAGTTCCTTCATATTTTCATTCATTTGTTTCACGAAGCAGTATTTTTTGTGAAAATTAAAGAGGCAGACAAATTATAAATATACAATGGAAAAAATGATACATAATTTTGATTACTGAGATTAAATTTCATCTAAGAATAGATTTTCCGACTTATTGTTCACAAAAATGACTGAAACCCAGGGATTATAATCACTATAATCCCTTACTCAATGAAGATTTTTGCAATGCTTTTTCCTTTTTTGGGTTCTAGAAATATTGAACTGACCTTTCACCCCTCATGCAGAACTCCTCGCCTCTTAGCTTTTATACTTGATCACTGAACCTTGAACCTTAGCCCTCGACATCTCAACCTTTTGACCTTCGAGACATTGTCAATGATCCCGTCGCTTTTGATTGTTGACAGTTGACTTCTGACCTATTATCCGATTGATATTTTCAGTATTATTTCCTCTAAATATGACAAATGGGTGTTGCAATATTTACGTTTTTGTAGGAGAACGTAATGAAAGAAATAAATTATTCTGAAAAATGTTGTCATTTTTCCCTTTATTTCATATATGATTTTATCATTATCAAATATGCCAACGGCCATACCACGCTGAAAAACCCAGTTCTCGTCAGATCACTGAAGTTAAGCAGCGTTGGACGCGGTTAGTACTTGGATGGGTGACCATTCAAGAATACTGACATGAGTGCTGTTGGCACATCGTGGGTGTGGTGAGCCCACACTTGTAGTTATTTATAACTACAAGAAAAACCTAGAAACACTACCCGAATCGGGTAGTGTCACGCCTACCCTGAAAGGGAAATGGTTTAATGGTATATATATATATATATATATATATATAAATAAATATTTTCATTAATTTGTATTATTTTTCAATCTTTATTATTGATACTTGATGAACAAAGGGAATAATATATTAAATTGTTAATCCTTTGAATGGGTGATAAATAATAGTTGTAGGGCGTTGTATGATATGTAAATATACATAATTACGTATGTATGAATTCCTTCTCCTACTTATTTTCAGATTAAAGGAAAATAAGCGCTGATATTTCATGAAAATAAATCTACTTGAATCGATTGTCGTTCTCAGATTCCCTGGTTTGTGAAACTCTTGAATTCCGTTTATTAAATGGCTTTTACGGCATCATCTCCTTCTTTTGTTGTGATATCTCTATACTGACGTGCTTTTCTGGCGCTTTCCCGACATAGCTCAAGACGGTCATAATAAAGCCAGCCAAAAGAGCTGAACATAAACCAATGTGCGCCGCATGATCTTCGTAAATTTCCATGAGTTGACCCAGAGTCAGGATAAAAGCAATACCATACAGATTATTCGCCACATTAAGAGTTTTATTCTAGAAGCAATGAATTCGGGATCTGGAAGAGTGTATTCTGTAGACCTTAACGGATTCACGTATTATTTATGGAATTAAAAAAATTTAATAAACAGAAAAAAGTCTCTTCACTTCTTTCAAATTGAAGGAACTCCTTATTTGGTTTGATATGCATAAATAAATCCTTTTCTTATTTTTCATTAGTTATTCAAATTTCATTAAGAGAAGACAATTACAAAATTTATAATTGATGAATGAATTTGCTTAATTTTAATGCGTGGACGTTAATAAATCTGGTCGAATAGACTATCCTTTTCCGATATTTTATTTCGTGAGCTAACTAAATTCCCTTTTATAAAACTGATTTTATGACATATTCTTCTTTTAGTGCAATATCTTTGTATTCTGCAGCTTTTCTTGCATTTTTGCGTCGTTGTTCATCCTTCGTTAAAACGGTCGTAACAAAGCCAACCAGGAGAGCTGAACATAAACCAATGTGTGCAGCAAGATCCCCGTAAATTTCCATCAGTTTGCCGAAAATCAGGATGAAAGCAATACCATAAGCATTATTTGCAACATTAAGAATTCCAGAAGTAATGAACTCTGGTTCCGGATATGTGTATTCAGCACACAATTCATATCCCAGTGCGAAATAACCGGACATAAAGAATCTAAAACAAGCAGTATAATGTTTTACAGCAGTCAAAGTAATTTTATTAGAAAATTCCAAGTTTTAAACTAACAATAAGTGTTTGCATTTTTTGTTTGTAAAATAAACAGCATGTGAAATAGATAACACTCTGATTTAATTGTTATTAGTTATACTAACACAATATGAAAGTAGTGTTTTGCTTACCCAAGAAATATACTAGCTGCATACACCATCCACTGTACTTCGAAATAGATAGAAAATGCGAAAATGATTTGTCCACATAGAGTTAAAAAATAAACTATCACGGTTGTCTCTCTGCAATATTCAAATAAAAATTATGAATTGAGACTGAAATAATGTGTCTGTTCATAATTTGTTATTAGTCGTCGGATATGGAATATATGTCTTACTTGAATTTATGAGTTTTGTCAATTATGACTCCAAAGATGACGGAACCAACCATTCCAGTTAGAATAATAAGTAAACCAATCCTTCCAGCATCTTCTTCGCCGCCCTGATATGCGTACCAATTCTTTTTAAGTTCTTTCGTGAACTTTAATTATATGATAGATACCACATTCTTTTTGATTAAAAATAAAAATAGTATGAAAATATCTTTAATAGAGTGCGTTTAAAGAAATTAAGTTCTAGGATTACGTCATGAGTTTCTGATTTAAAAATTTGTTTTGAATTTTGATACAAGAATCATCGCGAAATCCGCGCTTCGAAGATAGGGTATGTTGACTGAAGATAATAAAATATTGCATACACGACTGTTATCAGACAGACATTACATTTGACAAAATCCTGGTATTGAACATGCATTATCTATTTTTATCGATCATTATCATGCGAGCAAATAAAGTATTTAATTTTATTCTCACCTAAAATATCATACTTAATTTGTCTAATTAAATAACGGTAACGATATTTCATTCTTCAAATGTCAAGATTACTAAACCACTACAGTATTTTCAAATTTAAGATAAAACTTTAGTTGATTATTTTGCATAACATTAATTTCAGAATATATACCCAAGGAGTCTTTTCACGTACTTACAGGGAAGTGCATAAGAAATATTTGATTAAGTAAAGTTGCTACTGCGTTAAGAACACCAATATTCATCCCATAAGAATTGCAGAGGAGCAGAAAACATTTATTTTTCGAGAGCCTTTTCATTGGTTGAAAAAAACCTTCTTTGTTCTCGATCCGATTCAGTCTCAAAAGTGCTCTTGTTTCGGTAGGAGGCAGTTTTGGCTCATCCTGAAAAACTATTATTTTGGACCTTCATAATTAATTAATTTATTAACATTTATGTAATAAGGTATTCCCACCGACCGCGTTATAAACGTACATAAACATAGAGACTATCCGGACGTTTAGACTCGGTCGAAATAATTGCATTTTTAACTTACATATAAAAACAAAGAGAGCTATAGTTGTTGTTATGCCTGCATAAAGATAATAAAGACTTTGAAGCTCGTTGCCCACTTCCTCGAGATTATCATGATTCTTCACTATGATAGGTGGAATTAAGAATCCTAAAGCTATACCCGTTAAAGCTCCGAAAACTCCAAGAGAAGATGCAGTTGACACTTGCTCTGAATGAAACCATTGTGCAGCCAAACGACTAGGCGAACTTAGGACACATGTCTGGGTCAATTCAAAAATTAAATCAAAAGAAATTTCACTAAAAAGGCTAAACAGTACTTATGTTAAATTGTGATATTTCTTATTTCCAAAAAATACCTGCATAGTAGCCACCAAAGTTTGACCAATAAATGCTATATAAAATCTATCAGGAGATGCTGAGAAAATTTTGATCCATGAACCTAGGCAGGTAATAAACGTACTTGAAACCACAGTCCATCGTAAACCTATTTTTTCAAATACATGTGTTGCTGGTGCTACTAATGGTATGAAAGCTAGCATGTAGATCATCGCAGTCCAATCAACAGCTACTAATGACACGTCATAATATCTATTCAAAATTGTATTACAATTCGTATTAAAAATGTATGAGTATAATTGGAGTCAATACCGGACACACTAAGTCCTAAGGCGTCAAATTTTTGTGCAAAAGTGGATCAGTCATTCGTTACAGTGAGAAAAACGAAATGATTCATTTTTGTATCAAAATTTGACGTCTTGGGATCTGGTAAGTGGGATACTTAATCATATCTAAAATATTTGAAAAGATGTTTGTTTTAAATTTAGCTGAAATTATCTTTGAATCTTCTACTTTCAATAGTCCCTTTGTTTGATCAGTAAACATTTTGTATGAAGAAATATTTTTTATTTTATTTTCTAGTGTTTTAACAATTCTAGATTTTCCATCATCACGGGTAGGACACGTAAAAAACCCACTAAAATGAAGATTTTACCAGATTGAACTTTCGTAAGTGTTGATGAAATATCCCCTGATAACAGAAAAAACAGAAGTGAATTTTTGTTGCGGGTAATTTTCAAGCAGATGAAGTTGAATTTTTTCGTATCGAAACAAAACAAGATTCAATGGAGTTGACATGGTAACCATTTCTCATGTGGTGGTTAAATCTTATCACGTGAAGTTAATTTTTGTTGCAGGTAAAAATTACTCTGGAATCGCTGTAAAGATTACATTCTGTTTTCTCTGTGTATTCTAAGAATATATATTCAGAATGTATTGCAAAAATAAGGTTCATTATCCTCACTAACTAACCTCGAATTGCTAACTGATTTTTATTTAATATTTTCTTTTATATCCTAAAAAAATTAACAAAAGTTGCTAAATGCAAGACAAATTCAAATTTAAAGAGCATTAGAAATTTTTCTACGAACAGTTAGAGATTAACAATATATATTTTTTTTAATTCCAAATTTTCTCTTCATCACACTTTCCTGCATTGACGTCTTTTAGTACTACATTATTATTATTATTATTATTATTTACTAATTCTTTATAAATTTGATATGTATCAAGTATAATTACCTGCTAATTATATTCGATATAATTGAATATTGTACAAACTGCAGATTATTTGCCATGCAGCTCAGAATAAAGAGACCTACCATTATCCATCTTCTTTTATAAACTTTAACGTTTGATACATCTTTATTTATTTCGTTTTTGGTTTTTTCCACTATTTTCACTAAATTGGTCGGAGTCAGACATTGATTTTCCCTGATTTCATTGTTAGTCATATTATTAAATGTTTTTTATCTAATGACTTAATTAATGATCATTGATTTTCTGTTCTTGCGTGAATAAATTATACAATGTTTATATAATTAATATTCTTCATCATTCAATGTGAGTTTATATTTATCTTTCACTTTATATCCATTGGCGTAGATTAATCCGTCGTTTATTAAAATTTCACTTATCACCTTCCAAGTAACAAATATGGCACTACACTTCTTTATTATAAATTGTTATCTAATAATGATTAAAAGTATTAAGATTAAAAGTTTCCAAATTAGGAAGAAAAGTCCGTGAATCTCAGTTTTTTATATATTTGAAAGTAATTAGGAACATATTCACAAGATTTCAATTTGCACACATGATTTGATGCGCAAAAAAATGACTCGGAATGCTTAGAGATGAACTGATAAATACTGACAATGAGTGGAATTGCGGTATACTTTACTTTCCGGCGCCGATGCTGACGTGGGATATAAATTTCGTAGCGCACATAAGCTTTATTGGTTTGATAAGAAATAAAGAATGGATATACATTAGGATTATTCGTAAAAAATGATGCAATTACAATGAAGAATGGAAACTTTTGTTATATTCCATTTAGGTGTCATGTAATTGGGAGGGGGGGGGGGTCTACAAAAAAGGTCCAAAAGTGATATTTATTAAGATTACCATATAAACTTTAAATAGATAAAATTACTTTAAAATAAAACCAGTCAATCAAGTGCTGCAATATTTTTAATTATCAGTAAATTTTCAAACATTTTCAACTCTAGTTGTTTTTAACACCTTACGCACAATATCAACACAAAATATGGTAGCTTTAGTAACAGCCAAAAATAAGGTTAAAAATAACATAAATTTGAAAATCTGTCTGCAAATAATAAAGCGAGAACATAATATAATGCGAGCTTCTAAAAAAGTCAATGTGAATGCGTTTCCGAATGTTCGAAATTCGGTCCCAGAAAAAATTACAAAATGCTCAAAATTGGAAAGGAACCTAGTGTTAAATACTTCTATTTTCATACTAAAATATTAGATTTGGATAATGTAACGCAATTAGTGATATATAAGACAATAGCGTTTATTTTAGGGAATTTTTGCGAATTGGAAAAATAATAATTTCCAGAGAATATCTTCAATTAAAAGCGGAAATTACTATATTAAAGTTTTCACCTGGGAGAACAAGCGTACCAAATGCTTAATTAAAATAAGGTTCAAGTTTTGAATGAAGAGGAAAATGCTTCATAAAATGGTAATTGGATTTTCAAACTATACTGAAGTTCTCTGGATTATATTAATTATATCGTCAGTTGCCATATTTTGAGTAAACATTTGGATTGAATGATATCGTATACACTAGGGTGACCCTTATTTTTTACTTTTCGAATTTCTTTGCTCTAACCCTCCATGCGCGGCTCGTTTCGCTCACAACTTTGAGCGCGCCTAGGGCGCGCGACTGTTGGTTTTCGCGCTTCGCGCTCAATTATATATTTATTTCGCGCTCCGAGCTCGATAATGTATTTACCTCACGCTGCGCGCTTGTTCTTTGTATTTCCCCTACATTTGTGCACAGACCTGTTAAATTAAAGGTCAAAGTATCGACAACTGTAATTTGGTGATTGTGAATTCCCTTTTGTTAAAGCTCCTTTGGCTTCAACGGACACATTCTCATCACGTATCTCGTGCTTCGCACTCAATTTTATGGAAAATGAGAACTTTCTACATTGAGTTCAACTCTATTATATCAAATGTATATTATATTTATTTCTTTACCTCGGTCTGGGACTGCTAATTCAGATATTGAGAAATAAAGTAGAAATTATATTTTTCATGATTACTTTAATTTTTGTACTTTATTTTATATTAATTTTTATCCTCAGCTACCCTAAGAAATGTATCATTTCAATAAATTTATATTATTACAATTTATAAGATGCATTGGTATTGGAACATACGTATTTTCATTGTCTTGTTTTTATAATAAAAAAAGTGCGAATTCCATAAAAAAAAAACAATTTTGTTACTATACAAGAAATTTTATTGCAACTTGTGTTACTCTTCCATAAATTCAATTTGTTCATTTTCAATGTAATTTTTTACGATTTGAAATCAAAAATACGCATGCCAGCGTAAAGTGGTTCTAAAAAAATTGTAGATATTATTATTATTAAATTTTTATTTTTATTATTCTTATTATTAAACTATTATTATATTAAAAGTTAATTTTTTTATTACATTTTCATCAGAAAAGGTATTAGATTTGTGTAAAATTTGACCCCCCCCAGTTTTTGTCAAATGTCCACGTTTTGAGAACCCACGAACCCGAAAAATAGGTTTTTACGAATTTGCCTGTCTGCTGTATGTATTTATGTCTCTCTGTATGTATTTATGTATGTATGTATATATGTACGCATGTATGTTCGTTTGTCTGTCTCTCTTTTTGTGAGCACGAGTTATTACAAAATTCAAAAAAACAAACAAAAATGAAAGTTTTAAGGCAAACAACGCACAACATGAAAAAAAGTCAAGAGGAGACAAATGTTGCTTTTTATACACCCTATAAAATTGTAACAACTTTGTGAATTTTCTTCGAAAATCGAAAATTCAAATTTTGATCGCACAAAAAAAAATGATGAAAAATCAAAAATTCCATTTTGCGGCCAAACTATGCGAGATACGGAAAAAGATGAATAGACAGAAATTGTGCATTCGAAAAAGATCCAGAAATTTATAGAGAATCACTTTTTGATGGACGCGTAGTTTTTGTTCAAATTCGTAAAAAACAGCATTAAAAAAATTAATTTTTTGGACAAACGACACTAGATACGAAAAAAACCTATAAGAAAATAATTGTGAATTATTTCTTGATAGGATGCGTGGTTTTTGTTTTAATCGTAAAAAACAACATTGATGATAAAAAAATTAAATTTTTTGGAAAAAGACACAAGGTACGAAAAAAATTGATAGACAAAAGTTGTTCACCCAAAGAGTATCTATAAATTTGTTATTAATAATTTCTAGGTAAAACAAGTAGATTTTCCTTTAATCGTAAAATACAAGATTAAAAATAAAAAAAATTAAACTTTTGGAAAAACGGCACAAGAAACGAAAAACAAAAATGAAAAGACAAAAGTTGTTTAACCAAAAAAAAATTCTACAAATGTTTCATAAACTCTTTTTATAAAAATATATCTAAAACACTTTGAGACGTATTTTTAGTTTAAATTGTAAAAAATAACATTGAAAATGAACAAATTTTCATGGAAAAACGGCACAAAATGCAATAAAATGTTTAATAACAAAATTGTTTTTTTTTTCTTATAGGATGCGTAGTTTTTCAATTATAAAAACAATGCAATGAAAATATGTATGTTTCAATACCAATGCTTATTATGAATTGTGATAATATAAATTTATTGAAATGATACGTTTTTCAGGGTAGTTGAGAATAAAATTTAATGCACAATAAGAAACAAATGTTAAAGTAATCATGATGAATAAAAGTTTGACATTATATTGCAATATCTGAATAAGCAAACGCAGTTCGAGGCACATAAATAAATGTAACATACATTGAATATGTTCGCTAAAGCTGAAGGAGCTTTAACAAAAGAGAATTCACAATCACTAAATTACAGTTGTCGACGCTTTGACCTTTAATTTTAAAAGGTCTGTGCAAACGTTTGTCCAAAAATTTAATTCTTATTTCTTACCTTATTATTCAAGATTAAAACAAAAACCATGCGTCCTATAAAAAAGTGATTTTTGAAAAATTTGTAGATCTTGTTTAAATGCACAATTTTGTCGATTCCTCTTTTTCCGTTTCTTGCGTCGTTTATCCAAAAACGTAATTCTTTTATTGTTAATGTTGTTTTTCACGATTAAAATAACAACTACGCATCCTATTAAAAAATGATTAATAACAAATTTGTAGCTCTTCTTTCGGTGAAAAATTTTTGTCTATTTATGTTTTTCTTAGCTTGTGTCGTTTGTCCACAAATTTTTTTATTTTTTATTTTCAATGTCATTTATTGTGAATAAAAAAAACTACGCGTTCTCTAAAAAAGTGATCACCAAGAAATTGGCAGATTTTTTTTTGGGTGCACACTTTTTGTCTTTTTATCTTTTTTCGTATCTTGCATCGTTTGACCGAAAAATGAAAATTTTGATTTTTCATTATTTTTTGTGCGATCAAAATTTGAAATATCGATTTTTCAAGAAAATTCAGAAAGTTGTTATGATAAATTTGTAGGGCTTTCAAAAAGCAACGTTTTCCTTTTTCTGTCTTTTTTCATATCGTGCGTTGTTTTGGCTTAAAATTTTCCTTTTCCTTTGTTTTATTCTCTTCAAATTTTGAAAATCCTCTAACTCTGATAATTTTCTTTTTATCGGAAAAAGTCGAGCAGATAAACTGTTCGACTTTTCAAATATCATGAAAAGCCGCACATAGCATTTTTAAATCTTGAAAAAATGGTCTCAAAAATTTTCAAAATGTTTTAACTTTCTGAATTTTAATCCAAAATAGCTGGTTAACGAACTTAACTTTAAGTTTCTAGCACTAAAAGAGTTTACCAAAGGCCAATATAATAGATTAATTTTATCAAAAATTATCGTATTCAAAGACAGACAAATAGACATACAGACAGCTATACAGAATGACAGACATACGGACAGACACATTCGTAAAAACCTGTTCGGAGGGTTCAGAGCGGCTCAAAAAGCGGATATTTGACAAGAACGAGGAGCAGGGGGGGGGGTGTCACATTTTACACAAATCTAATACCTTCTCTGATAAGAATTTAAAAGCAATTTTGTTAATTAACATTTCATTGCACGTTATGTTGTTTATCCAAAAGATTAATTTGTTTATTTTCAATGTTATTTTTCACGATTGAAACAAAAAATACGCATCTTACCATGAAATAATTGATACAAAATTTGTAGATTTTGTTTGGGTGCACAATTTTTGTCTATTCATCTTCTTTCACAGCTTGTGTCGTTTGCCCAAAATTTTTATTTTTTTATTTTCAATGTTGTTTTTCACGAATAAAACAAAAACTACGCGTCCTATAAAAATGTGAATAATAACAAATTTGTATCTCTTTTTTGGGTGAACAACTTTTGTCTCTTAATTTTTTTTCGTACCTTGTGTCGTTTTTTCCACATTTTGTATTTTTTTAACGTTATTCCTTACGATTAAAACACAAACTACGTATCCTATCAAAAAACAGTTGAGGACAAATATGTAGCTCTTTTTGGGTGAACAACTTTTGTCTATTTATTTTTTTTGTACCTTGTTTCGTTTGTCCAAATTTTTTATTTTTCATTTTTAATGTTGTTTCTTAACGAATAAAGCAAAAACTACGCGTCCTATCAAAACGAAATACATAACAAATTTGTCATATCTTGCATAGTTTGACCGCAAAACTAAATTATTGATGTTTCATTTTTTTTGCAATCCAAATTTGCATTTTCGATTTTTCAAAACAATTCAAAAAGTTGTTATGAAAATCTTGTAAGGTTTTGAAAAAACAAATTTTTTCTTCTCGTGAATTTTTTTCATGTCGTACGTTCTTTGGCCTTAAATTTTAATTTTCGCTTGTTTTTTGACTTTTGAAAATGTTATAACTGTGATAATTTTCTTTCTATCGAAAAATGTCGTGGGGATATATTGTTCGACTTTTTGAGTAATACGAATAGCCGTACATGGAATTCTTAAATCTTGAAAAAAATGGCCTTTAAAATTTTGAAAATGCTTTATCTCTTTGAATTTGGATCTAAAATAGCTGGCTAACGAACTTGACCTTCAGTTTCTGACATTAAACGAGTGTACTAAAGGCCAATCTGAAAGATTGATTCTTTCAAAAGTTATCTTGCTCGCATGCATACATACATACATACATACATACGTACGTACAGCCATACGTACAGAAACATTCGTAAAAACTGTTTTTTTCGGGTTCAGAGGGTCTCAAAACGTGGACATTTGACAAAAACGGGGGGTTCAAATTTTACACAAATCTAATAACCTCTCTGATGAGGATGTAAAAAGACGTGATGAATTTTATTTTTAAAACGAAAGCTTCTCATTTTGACTCCAGGTATGTAAGCAGTCAATAATTTAACTACTTTTAGCGCTACCTAGGAACAACGACATGGACGTTAAAGTAGTTGTCTGTCCCTTTTGGGGTGCATTTTTCAGTGAGTCCCCTCGCTTCTCACCATCGGGGTGCTTGTTTTCGGTGAGTCTCCTCACCTCTCACCATCAAGGTGCTTGTTTTTGATGAATATTTTACATTAAGTGCTCAAAATGGTGTCCTCCCACTTCGATGCACTTGTTGATCCGCGCTTGGAAGGTTTATAGACAACTGCGGAGTGTGTCTGGTGTTATTTGGTTACAAGTAGTCCTGATTCGCTGTTTCATGTTCTCCCGAGTTGCTGGCACTTCTTGATAAACTAGATTCCTTAAACAACCCCACAAAAAGAAATCCAGCGACGTAAGGTCTGGCGCTCTGGCAGGCCAATTTACCGGACCTCCTGTACCGATCCAGTGACCGTTGAATTCGCGATTCAGTACTTCACGCGCGATTGCCGAATAATGCGCTGGACAACGGTCATGTTGAAACCATATGTTTTGTCGCACTCCCAAGCTTAGGTCTTCAAGCAATGTTCGAAGTTCATTTTCCAAAAAGTTACTATATTTCTCACTGCCTAAATTACCATCAATAAAATACGGACCAATAAGTTGGTCTCCAATGACTGCACCCCACACTGTTCACGGACAAAGGACACTGACGCTCAATTTCGCGCAACCAGTGTGGGTTTTCTACACTTCAATAATGCATGGTATGTCGATTAACCGTACTGTGGTTCGTGAGAGACGAATCGTCTCAGAACAATACTCGAAAAAAGAAATTCGGGTTCTCTTTTATATGCTGAAGCACCCATTGACAAAATGTCACTCGGTTCTGAAAATCATTGCCATGAAGTTCGCGATGCAGTGAAATATGAAAGGGATGATATTTATTACGTTTTAATACCTTTCGAACAATGGTTAGAGACATTACGGAATCACGGCTTAGTTGTCGAGTAATAACATAGGGGTAATGAGAGGTTGCGGCTAATATCGCGATTTCATTATTATATCCAGTAATAGTTTTTCGATGATTCCTTTTTTTCTCTCGTACACTTCCGTCAATGGTGAATTTGTTGAAAAGCCAGTGAAAAGAAGCGCGTGACAGTACACTGCCTGAAAAACGTTTAGTATGAATAGTGACAGCATCCTCGATATTCCTGCCACTTTCTCCATAAATGAGAATCATTTCTATTTTCTCTTGTACAGATAAGGCCTCCATTTAAAAAGTAATGAGGTCAAGTAATGAGGGAATACAATGACACCCAATCAAACCCAAACGAACTTAAGCAACACAACCAAACCACCCTTTAACGTTTAGTATGCATAGTGACAGCATCATCGATATTCCTGCCACTTTCTCCATAAATGAGAATCATTTCTATTTTCTCTTGTACAGATAAGGCCTCCATTTAAAAAGTAATGAGGTCAAGTAGTGAGGGAATACAATGACACCCAATCAAACCCAAACGAACTTAAGCAGCACAACCAAACCACCCAAATCAAAGAAACTAACATACCCAATCAAACCCAAACGAACGTAACTAAGATACCAAATCCAACCCAAACGAACGTAAGCAACACAACGAAACCAAACAAACCAACCTGTACGAACCAACCCAAACAAACCAACCCTTCGTCTTTTTACATTCTCATCAGAGCAGGTATTAGATTTGTGTAAAATTAACCCCCCCCCCTCCCGTTTTTGTAGAATGTCCACGTTTTAAGACCTTCTGAATATGTATATGTATATGTACGTGTATGTGTGTAGATTTTCAGTCTGTAGCACGATAACTTTCGAAAGAATTGACAGATTGGATTGGCCTTTGGTATACAATTTATTCTAATGATTTTTTTCGATAAAAAGTTACCAGAGTTTCAGCATTTACAAAATTCAAAAAAACAAACGAAAATGAAAATTTAAGGCCAAACAACGCACGATATGAAAAAAGTCAACAAAAGAAAAACATTGCTTTTTGAACACCCTACAAGACCTTTGAACCCTAGAACTTTTTGAATTTTGTTGAAAAATCGAAAATACAAAATTTTGAGCCAAATAACGCGAGATACTGAGAAAATGTTAATGAACAAAATTATTGAACTTAAAAGGATCTCAAAATTTTCTATCGACCATTTTTTGATTGGATGAATAATTTTCGTTTTAATCATCAAAATACTGTTATGAACAAATTTTCAAATTAGATCTTAGAATTTGCTTTCAACTTTTTTTTCTCACGAGACATGTGATAATAATGTGTTCGTTAAAGCTGAAAGAGCTTTAACAAAAGAGAATTCACAATTACTAAATTTCAGTTGTCGAGGGTTTGAACTTTAATTTAAAAAATCATTTACTCCGTACTCAAAGAGTACGGAGTAAATGGAGGGCTCCTACAAGCAATAAAAACAATATATACAGGTAGTAAAGCGAGTGTAAGGGTAAATGGGAAACTGAGTGACTGGTTCGATGTTATGCAAGGCCTGAAAGAAGGATGCGTTATGTCCTCGTGGCTTTTTATCATATTCATGGATAAGTGTCTAAGAACTGCACTCTTCGACGAAGAAGGTGTAAATCTCCAAACAGTCAAGGTACGTGGATTAGCTTTCGCAGATGACAAGATTGTTATGGCAGAATCAATCGAGGACTTGCAAAGAATGTTGAATAAACTTAATACAAGCATGAAAAACATGGACCTCAAAATTAACGTAAATAAAACAAAAATCATGGTGTTGGAAGGAAAAAGTGAGAAAACAATATGCAACATTGTCCTAAATGATGAGAGATTAGAACAAGTTGACAAGTACGTATATCTAGGTAGTCTATTCACTAGCGACGGAAAAATAGATGGGGAGTTAGATAGGCGCATAAATAAGGGTAAGCAGGTTATCGGTAGAGCAGGGTCCATCCTAACAAATAAAAACATATCAAAAAAAGCTAAAATGGTCATACATAATTCTATATTCGTACCGACTGTACTATACGGTAGCGAGACATGGACCTGTCAAGAAAAGGACAGGAGTAAAATTAACGCGATCGGCTTGAAACCTCTGCGCATAATATGCGGGAAAACACTGATGGACAAAGTCCGAAACGAGACCATTTTCAAAGAATGAGGTGCAAAAGAGACAATAGTTGACACATGGGAAAGAAATCAGTTAAGATGGTTCGGACATCTTGAAAGAATGAAAGATGAACGACTGACCAAACAAGTGTATAAAGGTAAAGTAAATGGCAGAATGCCCAGAGGTAGACCGCCGAAAGAATGGTTAGAATCTGTAAATGAGACATTAATCCGTAGAGACATAAGAAGCCATAGAAACGCAAGAGCTTGCATGAAAAAATGCATGGACGTGAAGGAAGCTAGAGTAGTATGCCAGGACAGAAAAGTGTGGCGACAAATAGTTTGTAAACCGAGTGACAGTAGAATGAATGACGCCTGAAACAAAGACCTTGGATACTAATGGGCCCAAGTGGAGAACCATACATAACAATTTTGTGAGGCTCTTCACTTGGGGTGATCGCTAGAGAGATTGATCAGCAACCTGGGTCGGAGCAGTGTTGCGGAATAAACGTGTCATTTAAATAAATAACACGAGAATTCCAGATCAATCTAAAATATCTATACCTAACACTTATATACCTATCTACCTTATACCTATATACCTACCTACCTTATACCTATATACCGATATACACACTACTATTTTCCAACCGAGCAAGTCACGCCTACCCCGAAAGGGAAATGGCTTAATGGTATAATAATATGCAAAGATGTGGGGGATGTACAATGACCTGAATAGTCGACAATGTCATTTTTCGCCAATGCATCGCCATCTGGTGCGAATCGAAAAAATTTGTTCGTATAAAACTTACGTATTTTGTAATGGAGAATCTGAATCTGCAGTAATAAATATAGGTTCCTATTTGAAATTTCAAAGTTACCCCCTCCCGTCCCCAGGAGTTGGGGTGTAAGGTAAATTTTTTCGCAGTCGAAAATAGAAAATTTTTATTACGGACATTTTTTTCGTTGGATGCGTATTTCTTGAGATACTTCGATGTCCTAATATAAAAAAACAACCTGCACATAAAAGCCATGCCCCCGTCGTTTAACGCAATTTACGGAAAAATGGCATATAGGCCTATGTTCCCTTCTTCCATCCAAGGCCGTAATTATATTTATATTCTATTATATTCAAACAAAATAAAATTTTGTAATCAATTCAAATTTGTTTAAACCATTACGAGTATTCTGAGCGAAGAAATTAGTACCTAAAAATATTAAAATCCGTCTAAAATTTGGTGAGATACAATTTTTCTTCTCTGTTTCTTAGGTTAACTATATACTTGAACATATGTATTATTTAAATAATTGTCAAATTATTTAAAGAATTATTTTCATGTTATCATTGATTGAAGAACTCAAAACGTCTAGAAAATACGTTTATTTTGCGACTTACCTGAAAAAAAAAATGTTCAAACAAATTAAAAGTTTTTAAACATCTGAAAATTAGTTAAAAGATGAGTATTGTATTATATGATATTATAATGATTATTTATGAACGAAAACTTTCAAAAAGCTTTTATAAACCGCAATATTACCTAAAATTCAAAGTCACTTATGGGGTTTTCTTTAGAGACCCATAAGAGTAGGTAAAAGTCATTTACCCTCAAAATTTATGATTGATTCTTATTCTCTGATGAATTCTGAACAATATATTGAAATACAGAATTATTTGTAACATACTATCGCGTTGAAAAATTATATTTTCATAAAGCGGACTTTTTCCCATGTTAAATCAATAGGAAACTTCATGATCTTTGCGGGACACCAAAATATTAACCGATTTCGCTTAAATTTCGAGATTTATTTCGGGTATTCGAAAAAAATTGAGGGGTGAGCGCAAAGAAATTTAAGAAAAATGCCACCAAGTATAAATAAGAACTGCTACTAAATTACAGCGAAAATTATTTGTATATGTTACCGTTTCAACCCGAATTCAGTTAAAAATAGTTTTAACTATTTAAAACGCGAAACTGCCACGGTCATTTATCAAAACTAATTTTAACTAGTCAAAACGAGAAGTAACCAAGTTCTATTTTAAAAACACGGAGATTTTTTAAATTACATCTTATTTCGTGTTTTAACTGAAAATTACAGTTCAAATTAGATTCACCCAATTGTGCTTTTGAAAGAACTAGTTTTACCTGTAGTATTCAGTGTGGTTCGAGATATGACCAATCACTCTTCTGTGACCAGTCACTGCAAACTCAGTATATCGGATTTTCACTGAATAGTGCAGGTAAAACTAGTTCTTTCAAAAGCAAAATTGGGTGAATCTAGTTTTCACTTGTATTTTCAGTTAAAACACGAAATAAGATAGAACTAAAAAAATCTTCGGGTTTTCACAAGAGGGCTTGGTTACTTCGCGTTTTGACTAGTTAAAACTAGTTTTGAGAAATGATCGTGGTAATTTCGCGTTTTACTAGAATTGGGGTTAAAACGGGGACATATACATAGAAATTAAATTAGTTTTTTAATTGACAGCAAATCAAATTTGCAAATGGCTTCTTGTTTTAATAATTGTACCATATAATATATAAAAATAACGAAACTTATTATAAGGTACTTATAATTTTGTTTACGGATTGGGGAAAGTTTTACAAGAAGTTTAAACAGTTAAATGTCCATCCATAGAAATATCTATGGAGAACGTTTTTAATTTTAAATTCTTAAATGACTAGGGCTATCAATTCAAATTCATTGTACAATCTTAAACCTTGTCTTTTAAAAAATTGTAGTTTTTAATGCTTTTTAATAAAAAATTATTTTTTCTATAATTCGCGAAAAAGTGCCAGTTTTTCCACCTGTTTTTGGTGTAAAAAGTGATCGATTTTTGGTCGATGACGTGGCGCATGCGCAGTGCCGACCTTTCCGGGCAACAGTGACAAAAGTAGCCAGATGCAGTGGAAAAAGTAAATGGACAGTGATAAAAGTGAGGCACAGTGACAAAAGTAAATGTTATTTCGGGTGGGTTCGTGCTGCCTCGGGTGTACGCGTTCATCGTGCGCAGCCAACTTCATTCTATTTTCGGACTGTCGTCCCTAACCTAAAATCAATTTCCTGAAAAGTCTCGAGTTGTGTATTTTGTATGTACTTTTGTCACTTGGCAAAAGCAAAAAAACACCGTCAGTTTCTCCGAAAATACTGTGCTTTGTTTTTTTCACGAAAAATCGGAAATTTTGAAGCCCTCAACTTTATGGACCAAATATTCAATAGTGAGAAACAGCTTATTATTACTGCCATATTATTGCCATGGTTTTGATAATTGACATTGTCATTGTTGCGTCAATCGACATAAAAATCGCCTTCTTTTTACACAAAAAACAGGTAAACAAAAACTAGCACTTTTGCACAAATTATCCGCTCGGGTAGCTAACTTCACACTCGTTTTAAATCTCTCGCTTTTTCAACTTGTAGCACAATATACTATTATTCCAAGCACTTTCGAATGTAAGTTATAGAATTTTGAAAATTTTTCTTTGAATTACTATGTAATTTCGAATGTGGTGTAATCGAAATGATTCGACTTTGATAAATTAAACATTTTTCTATACTGACCGATTTAATGTTGAATTTAGTTTTTCATACTTGAAATTGAGTTTGTTCAGTTTTGAAGGATTGAGTGAAAAATTCGGAATGCCTGGTGACAAATTGGTGAAGGTGGAAAGAAATGAGCAATATACAAATATTTTTTTGACATTTGAGAGCTCACCTTTATTATTGAAAATTTCATTGGCGAAAAGCGCAATTGTTTCGAATTACCATAAAGCATAAAATATGAAATTTTCAATTGTTGAACTGTACAAGTTGTTCGTCATTCTATGATATAATACAATCTGAAATAATAAAGTAAAATAATAATTTTAGACCCTGAATCAAGTCAATCGTGTTGAATCTCAATGCATGTATTTGACATTTATTGCAAAGAAGAAATAATAAATGATAAAAGCACAATTAAAATGGAAAATAGCGTACCGTATTCAATTTGAAATACAGAGGAATTTACGTGAGTGTGATGCAGAAATGAAAAGAGATAACTTTATTGGGTTAGTTTGCTAACAAGCATACAGCGAGAGGTATATTGTACACGTGCTACCTGGTCATTTTATGGATTATTTAATCTCAACATTAATTACCAAACAGTAGAATAAATGTGGCTAACGGATTACGCAAAAATGATATAAATCAAAGTTAATCCCGATATCGTTTAACGGCGTAACCCTTCCATAGGTATGTTAGAATACTGTATTCCACAACACTGCTTAACGAGGATAACATAAGTGTATAATCCTTAATTGTTTATGTAGCAATCGTGGCAACGATGGAAAAAGTATTAAACTATCATAAAACAAAGTCTTAGGATTGAAAATTAATTTTCATTTTCCTATTTGCTTTTATTAAATACTACTATGTGTTGTATTTGCTCTGTAAACTTTGTAAACCTTACCAAATTTGATTTTTTAAGATACACTCAATAAGGCGGAAAAATAAGGATATTAGTGACTCATAAAAAATGTAACAATTTATCATATATTTTTCTTTTTCTTAATATTATATTTATTGAAGATTTTCTGAACTAATTTAAATGATAAAATTCCCTAAAAATCGATTGGGTCTTGTGCTTTCCATTCAGCAAACTAGTTCTAATGTAAACGTACCAGTAGTCGGACAAGTAGCGCTACCCTCATATTTAAATATTTCTGCTATATATTTTTAAGTCAAATTCCATTTTAAAATGAAAAAAAGGTTTTCTGGAAAATGTTACGAAAACACCGGTGGCCGGACAAAATTTTTAGTGCTCAGACAGCATGTGTTCCAATAGTCAGACAGTATTTTTATGCATTACAAATTTCTATTTGAAGAAAATAGGTTTAATAACACACTAATTTGAAATACTAAAAGTAAGAATGTTTGACCAAAAATGCGTTTAGAATCAGGTAATTGAAATTATAGAAAAAATTAAACAAAAATGTAAAATTGTATCTATTATAGGTTTGGGGGGTTAGAATTCCTAGGCAAGCAATGATTATAAGATCACTCTTAAAAACGAATCTTCTTCACTATTTAAATTATTGGAAATAGTTTTATTCAAATTCATAATAAAAAATTCAGTTATTTTCCTCCATCTATGGAAGTTTGACAACAAAATGGGATAAAAGTCAAATTGATGTATCTAAGTAGAGGTTAGACAGGTTACGAATTCAAGATGTTTACATTTTTTAAATGTTGAATACACGAATAAGTTTTGAAATGATAACTTTATCTAAAAAACGATTAAAAGATAAATTTTATTTAAAAAAATTCATGACTACGTTTTATTTATCTCCTGATCTTAGTCGTGACTTTAAAAGTACTGCCAAAATGACGTTCACGCTAGAGGTCGGACAGGCCATCCGATCTCTGGGTAAATAAAAAAATTCTGCATCTCAGCTCGGACAGATTAAAAATCTCTAAATATACAATACTTAAATTGAATTTGCCAAGGAGTTTGCAAACTTCAAGTCTCTCACGTTTGAAAATGCAGCTATTTCAGTCAAAACTTAACTAATGTGTGTCATAACTTCAAAATAAAAATGTTCTATTCTCTGACACAGGAAACAGCACACATACCCAATATGGCGATAAGGGCTGATCGGCTTACTAAACATTTCCATTACCGTAAAATAAATAGAAGTTCACACCATTTTTTCCCCTTGCGTGTTACTAGAAAGTATGCAAAATGCAAACATCTGTTTACTTTTTATAATTATAGTTTATTACACTATTCTCACTATAAAATATACGAGACTGTCTGACCACTGATACGTGTCCGGAGACTGGTACACTTACCCTATATCCACGATTCTTCAATCAAATATGTTTGTGGTAGCTTTTTTTTCGTACTTGGCGGTGCAAACATTGATCTTAAAATCAAGCCTGGATCGTGAAATGAAAGTGATAACAAAAATGTCGTAGACACGTACAGGAAATAGATAAAAGATTAAGGGTGAATAGAAATGGAACGACGCAAAGGGTCGATTTTTATTTCATTCAATTACCCTATTTTCTCTACATAATTCTGTTTTTAAATTATTTGAAAGTTATAAATTGCGATCTCGCTAAATTTTATACAAAACTATTTACTATTAATTAATTCCAGAGAACTGTATTGAAAAAAATGTTAAAAAAATAAGTCAAAGAAGGCGCCATGCGCCTAAAAAAAAGGGTTTGTAGCCTATTAAGATATATGGCCGCCCACGAAGAAATAGGAATAACATTTTTTAGTATGAAAGAGCAAATAAGAAACTATAGATGGGTGTACAAAACTAAAAATCGATTTTTTCCGCATTAGGTCCCTTTCTTCGCGGACGGTCACATTTAAATTAACATCCTCCAGCAGTGCTCAGTAACAGCCCTTAGCAACGATCAATACAACGCCGTAGCAACAGAAAATGACAACCTTTAGCAGCTATCAACATCTAACCTTAGCAACGCACAATAACATTTCCTATCAACAGGCAATAGCAACCCTCAGCAACGGCTAATAATATTTTCTAGCAACGGTCAATAACAACCCCTAGAAACTATCAATACAACTCTCTAGCAACGGGTTATAACAATCCCTAGTAACGGTTCATAAAATCCCTTAACAATTGAAGGTAACATCCCCTAGCAACGGTTAATAACAACCCTTAGCAGCCGCTAATGACACCCTCTAGCAACAATCAATTACCACCCTAAGAAACGGCTGATAACATCTCCTAGAAACGGACAATAAAAACTCTCACAATTAGAAACGATCAATAACATCCCCTACCAACGCTTAATAACAACTCTCAGCAACAGTGACTACAGATTTTCTAGCAACGATCAGTAGCGAACCTTGGCAACGGTCAATAACAACCCCTCTGAACTATCAATACAACTCTCTAGCCACGGTAAATAAAACCCTTAGCAACGGTCAATACAAATTTTTAGAAACGGCAGATAACATCCCCTAGCAACGGGTAATAACAACTCTTAGCAACGGTGGCTAAAGATTATCTAGCAACTGCCAGTAACAAACCTTAGCAACGGTCAATAACAAACCCTTTAAACTATCAATACAACTCTCTAGCAGCGGTCAATAAAAACCCCATATTAACGGGCAATAACAACTGTTATTAACTGCTAATAACAACTCCTAGAAACGGACAAGGAAATCCCTCAGAAACGAACAATAACATCCCCTAGCAACGGTTAATAACAACTCCTAGCAACGGCAAATACAGATTCTCTAGCAACGTTCAGTAACGAACCTTAGCAACAGTCAATAACTAACCCTAGAAACTATCGATATAACTATCTGGAAATGGTTAATAACAACCCCTAGCGACGGTCAATAACAACTATTAGCAATTGACAATAACAACCTTCAGCAGTTGTCTATATATTACCTAACGCTTCTAGGGTGAGAGGAGGTGTCAATAGGAACTGTTATGGTTCCGCTACTATGGTTGAGGGGGGAGCTCTCGAGAAATGTTACGTAGCATTTTTTTAAATGTTATAATTCAACAAAATTACTATAACAAAGTAATGGTCTGTCTATCCATCCATATTAAAGCTCCTATGTTTCCACTATACGTCAGTTTGACATCTTATCATATTCTGTTTCCACTTTGAAGTTGTTTTAATCAAAAGGAAATTCTCTAGTTTGAATTGAAATATCAAGATCTCATCATATTAGATGGACATGAAAGAAGAAAGGAAGAAACTAATGACAACTACAGTTGTTTCGTGAAAATAGCAACTTGTGACATTTCCAGGCACTGATTGAATTAACTTGAATGTTCCACAAACAGTTCAATTAATTAAATCTTCAATTGTAAATTCTAAAAATAGAAGACTTCTAAAATTAAAAATCGTTGATATTGAAGAATTTTCTATTTTATATCTCAAAATTGAACCATTATAAAAAAACGTTCATAATTACATATCTTTAAAGTACAAATCTTGAAAATTGATTAATTTTGCTTCCCCATAGAGGAAGCTTTGTAATGGTAACATTTTCCAAAAATTTTAAATTCATTCAATTAAACCTTCCTCCATATAAAAATGTCTAATACAATGTTCGAAACAATTCGTTGCTTCCGGTTGTGTGTGTATGTTTGTGTATGTGTGAATGAATGTGTGTTTGTTGATGTGTGTTTGGATGTCACACTTTTTTGTGAACATGATAACGGTTGCAGATAAATTGATGAAATTTGGAGGGCTTATTTTCACGACCAATCACTGACGGCATGATTTCTAAAAATATTCATTACATTTTTTTAGCACTCAATAATATTTTAAAACTCGGTTTTTTATAGTAAAACTTTTTTCATTAGCATAATCTAAAGTTGATGCAAGAATATAGAAGATTCTTCGGTTCGAGACGAATCGATTGACCTATAATATTAATAAATCTTATTAAAGAGTAGTGAAGTTGTCGTCATTTAGATTATATTTAAAATCGATTTTTATGGTAAAATTTTTTTAATTCTCATCATTTAAAGTTGATGCGATAATGGAAAGGATGTGTTGTTTCGAGACGAAACGATTCACCTATAATATTGATACATTTTATTGAAGAGTAAGGAAGCTATGGTCATTTATAATATTTGAAACATCTGTTTTAAACTGAAAAACTTTTTTCATGGACATTATTCAAAGTTGACGCATGAATAGAAAAGACTTTTTGATCATAAATTTTCAAATAAAATAATTCTGACAATGTTTGTAAGGAAATCATAAAACTGGGGAAGGGATAGGGCGCGACAGAACTTTTCCCTTACCTTTAACAGCTCAAAAAATTATCATTTCGAATACAAAATTTGATTTGTCTAATTTGTCTTTGTGTTTATAATTTTTTTGTATTGTTTTATAATTTTGTACTTTTGTAGATTTCTATTTTTAAATTGATCAAAATGAAGACTTTGGTTTGTCTATTATTAAAAAAAATCACTAATGCTTCCTCTATAAGAAAGCAAATATATTTGCTAACGGGAAGCAAAGTGCTCGTGAAATGAGCACCATATAATTATAAATACAAAAAAAAATGGAAGCACTCGAGATCGAATTCACAGCTAGTTTAATTCTGTATTTTCAAAGTTAGAAAAATGTTGTTAAAAGTTAGAAAATTTTAGAATTGAAAATTATGCAAGATTGAAGTATTACAGTTATAAATTCTGTAAGTTTGGTAATTTTTGTTTAAAATTTCTTCAATTTGAAAGATTTAAAATGATTGAAAACTTTACTTTTTTTTGAATTATCAAAATTTAAGAATTTTTCTTCATACAACTTCAAAATTGAATAGTTTATTCAAAAGTACGCATTATTTTTAATTATACGCATTAAAAATCACAGGATCTTAAATTTCAAAAATAGACCTGTTTAAAAAATATGTTCGAAATTTCATGATTTTGAACTATAAGCATTGCAAATTCAACAAGTTGGTGACTTTTCAATTGTAAACATCTTCAGAATGGTATAAACGCTGATGCAGCTATTTTAATATTTATTTTCATTCATGATTATTAATTATATTTCATAGTACTTCAAATTTGAGCATATATTTCAGTTTGTTACTCAGGCAACAAAATTATGAAACATGTAATAACTGCGCGTAGCATGCTATTTTGGCTAGTAGTAAAATAATATAAGTGGGTAGGGCAAAGTGAAAACAATAATTTGAAAAAATATATTTTTGGGGTATGTGTTTAAAGTTTTTAAAGTTTGGAGAAATAAACACTTTTCGTAAAGTTTAAAGTTTCGAAAATTTTACACAAAGAAAATTCACAATGATTGTTGCACCGACAGAGGTTTTTTTTTTCTAATTTTTCAGAATGAAGAAATTTGTATCCCCTCTGTTGCGACTCAAAGTGATATCCAAAAACTTTTAACATGAACCACATGGGTTATTCTGATAGGATATCACAACTTAGATTTATTTATTTTGATATAGTAAAAGCGATGAATTTATCGTGAAAAAATCAGATTAATGAGTTACGTAACAATGAGGAAAAGGGGGGTATTGGCCTACTGTTACAGCAGCGCTAGAAGGAAGGAGGGAGGGTCATAAGATCGTCTAGAAAAGCGTTACATAATATATGGATGAATTCTAAGCCCCGTAGGATAGGGGTCGGGTGGTCCAGAGGTACAGGTGGGGTCTCGTAGGTTAGGGGCGATCCAGAAGGATAGGGGGGGGGGGCGTCTTGTGGAATGAGGGGGGTCTCACGGGATAGGTAGGGTCCCCTGGGATAGGGGGGTTCCTGATCGATAGGGGAAACGGTTTCCTGGAACAAGGGGAATCCGAGGGATATGTGGGATTTCACGAAATAGGAGCGGTTCGAGTGTGAAACAGTCCTGAGGGAAAAAGTACGAGAAACGGGCGGACGAACGGACACCCGACGGAAACACACTTTTATCATTTTAATTACACAGGATGAACTTTCTATCAGTAATACTGATTAAAATATTAACTAAATGAAAGAATTTTACAGATTGAAAGAAAGATGAAATTAGTTTGTGTGATTAAAAATATAATTACAAATAAGAATTTCCATCTAGACCTATGTGACTTATTAAAGTGAGATTGTATGCAATTAAAAGCGTGAAATCTGGTAGGATTGGTAGAAGAGGGTGGCTGCCGATGGTTGAGCCGGGTTAGCATGAGGGTTTTAGCTTGACGTGGAATTGGACCAGGTTGAGGGATAGAGATGAAATAATATCCGCCGAATGTCAGGACCGGAATATTGGCGGCACACCGCGCAGCACAATTTCCTCTTAGGACAATGCGGGTCAAGGGACACCACACCCGATGTAGCGTACCGTTTTGCGATAAATTACTCCCTACTTCACTGACAACCACACTTGCGATAATAACAATACAACGCCGGACGCTTTACTGCATTGACGTCAATTTTCGACGACCTCCTTCGATAGTCGTAAATCAAAAATGCGACTTTCCAAAAACATGCATACACGAATTCGCACTATTGAATTTATAGGGGCTCTAATACTTACAATAAATCATCTTTTCTCAGCTTAAGTTCAGCTGATCTTTGGAATCATAAGACAAGTGAACGTTCAAAAAGTCAGCATTCTAGAAGTTTGAATCAGTTTCGTTTTATCTTTCAATTATTTAACTATAAATGTAGCACCTTTTTAAACAGAACTATTTAAAAAAATATATTCATTGGTGAAGGATAGAAAAAAGGTTTATTGCCATATACAAAATTGATAAATCAAGAATAAGGCATATTGTGACGTTGCTTCTAAAGAAAAAATATTTGTTCCTTTAAAATTAGTTTCAAATATACAGGTTTAG
>CAKNYM010053900.1:391440-429498 GCA_932195095.1 Andricus curvator | reverse complement strand
ACGGGGGAGGGGCTTCCGCAGAATTATATCACATATGGTAAATATAAATGTGAATAATAATTTTTTTTGAAATGCGTCAAAAAATGAAAATTAGTTATCTTATTTTACAAGTAAAGCATCTAAATACAGATTTCATACTCTTTACCATATTCCCCTCTTTACCCGTTCTTCAAAGAATCCCTCTTCTTTCTCCTGTATACAAGAAACTTCCCCTTTTTTGATTTTTTCATTTAAATCCGAAATGAATTACTAGAACCCAATAAGAAAATGCAACTATTTATCATTGAAAGTTAATTCTTTTCAATTGAAAAGACCACGATAATATTTTTGGTGCCGAATTCATATTTTTTGTTTATAAATTCCGGTTGAAGATATAACTATTTTGTTAGAATTTTTTTTTCTTCTTGGAGATGAGATTTTTTTCATAACACGCGCATCGAAAGTTCGAATTTCTTTGCCTTTTGAGCGGAGCGAAGGTTGTGTTTTCAACCCTATATTAGAAAGTTCAAACAGGCGACTGTGACCCGCTCAAGAGGCAACGAAAGTCAAAATTCCGATGCACTTGGTATGAAAATCATCGTACAAAGGTCGTGGCGAATGGCGGCGATTTATGACGATTTTCTGAATTGATCACGTTTAGTTGCAAATTCAACAATTTGGTTGAAAATGGATGTATTTTGTTTTACATTCGTATTTTTTGGTAGAAAATTAATCTTCTTGATTGAAAATTTAACTAATTGGTTGTAAGTTAAACTACTCAGTTCAAAATCAATTTTATGAGTTGTAGATCCATCTCTGAAATATTAACTATTCCATTTTTGGTTGAAATTTAATTGCCTTTAGTTTGCAATTCAACTATTCGGCTTGAAAATTCAATTGCTTTGATGAAAATTCGACTCTTTCAGATGAAAATTCTATTATTTTCGTAAAAAATTCAACTATTTGGGTAGAAATTAACTTTTTGTTTGACAATGAACTTTTTCACTGACAATTCACATTTTCAGGTTGAAAATTAAACTGCTTTCTAGAGGATTCGTCTTTTTGGTTTAAAAATTCATCTCTTTTCATAGATATTTGATCTTTCTTGGTTAAAAATACAACTGCTTCATTAGAAATTTTTGTATTTTGGTTGCAAATTCAACTATTTTGTTGAAAATTTGTCTTTTAGAGAGTTAGTTCAGTAGTTAAAGTTCAACTACTTCATTGAAAGTTAAACTTCTTTGTTGAAAATTCATTTTTTTGTTGATGATCATTATTTTAGTTGAAAATTCAACTTTTTTGTTAAAAATTCATGTATTTCGTTAAAAATTTAACTGTTTTGTTATACATTCGTCTTTTTAGATAGAAAATACGTTCTCTTGGATTGAAAATTCAACCGTCTTTTACAAAATTCGCTTTTTTAACTTAAAAATTCAACTATTTAGTTAAAAATGTAACTATTTTGTTCAAAAATGGTCCCTTTTGCTTAAAAGTTGCACTATTTGGTTGTAAATGCAACTTTTTTTCCGATAATTCATTTTTTTTTATCAATTGAATGTTTATAGTCGTATCAACTGCCAGGGTCATGAGCGACTATACTATAGGGTTAATTATTAACTTTAGGCTATCTGTGGGGTGTATACCAGGGGACAGAAGCGAATCTTTCTGAAAACCATCCAGCCTCGCTTCCTGTTCTTGTTGAAAATGCTACTACTTTGTTGAAAATTCATCTTTTTTCTTAAAAAATTTAACTGCCTTGTTGAAAATTCATCTTTTTTTAAATGAAAATTCATCTTTTTTGGATTTAAAATTCATTTTTATTGGTAAAAAAATTCTTAGTTGAAAATTCATCTTTCTGGGTTGGAATTATAAATGCTTTTTGAAAAATCCGTCTTTCGGAATTAAAGATTCGATTATTTGGTTCAAAATGCAACAGTTTGTGGTCGGAATTAATTATTTTTAGCTTGAAAGTTCAACTATTTGGTTACAAATTCAACTGTTGGGTCTAAAATCAATCTGTTTGTTTGTTGAATATCCAACTGTTTGTTTGGAAAATCATCTTTCTTGGTTGGAATTTCATCTTTTTTTTAGGTTTAAGAGCCAACTTTTTTGAAAACATTCAAATATAAGCTTGAAAACTCAACTCTTTGGTTGAAAATTCATCTCTTTTGATAGAAGATGTGTCATTTTAATTTGAAAAATCAACAATTTTTGTGATAATGCAATATATTTCGACTTGAAATCTTGAGCGTATCATATTGAATTCAATATTGTACCTATACAACAATTTTATTTTAAAGAATTTATTCTCCTATTATTCTCCAATATTCATGAAAAATCATCCTATTTCCCATTTTGGGCTGTGAAGTCCGCTGAAATATTTTGCTTGTTTTTTTGGTGTTCTTTTCAGGCGGTTAGCAAATGAAGCTGAAGAAAAAATTTTGACTTAAGGGGGTGAGGGTGTTCGTATTTGTGACTACGTTTTGGGAGATTTAAGCCTAGTGTGATGATCTATGACGAAGAAGGGGCGGGGCGAAAATTTTGTTCAAAAAAGCGTGACGTACTTTATGAACAGTCCCTTACACCAGACCTTAGAATATTGTGGTTTTATTATGTGGCTTTTTTGATATAGTAATCAAAATAATTAATTTTTCCAAGTGTTTTAGAAACCTGATGTTATATTCTCGGGTGGTACTTTTCTTACTGTTTTCATTGCGACGAAAAAATAATATGACTCTGTAAATCCTTAGTTTAATGCTAAAAAGCGTAGCTCATTTTCGGCTTTTGCCAAGGGCGAGGCTATTTGCTTTCACATTTTCTCTTGATTGTTCTCGAGGCAGGGGGAAATAAATTTGATTTAACATACCTGAACGCCCCACTACGGAACCACTCATTTGAGATTCGTTCCAACAATTAGTGCCCTTATATATAAGGGTTTTCTACATGCATTTTCTGCATTCCACTTGCAATTATCATGGAAGACGAGATTTTCAAAAATACTTTAAAGTACTACTTCAATAAAATTACTGCCTTGTTTTTTCTCTTCATGAAGAGTCCTTAATAATAGACGCTTAAGCTTTCACCCACTATCGTTTATAATTTTGTAAAAAATTATTCTTAGATTTTTTTATTTGAAATGCATACACTTTGTAACTGATAAATTATTCTTAATCTTTTGCCTCCAAATTCATATTTTTTATAAAAAAATAAAATAAAATTTAGTATTTAATAACTATGTAACTAAATATTTCATTCAATAAAGTTAAATACAAAAAATTAATCTCCTTTCTACTAGCAGGATTATACGAGTACCTTATACTTGATACAATAATACTAAGCTTTAATGCACAACTATGGACAAAGAAATTTTTTTTTTAATACGCTCTAAAGAAATAAAAATTTGAGAAAGTGTACTTTTTTAAACAATTTGTATAGATTTTGGTTTAGGGACAGCTTATGTTTTTATTTTGCAAATACACATATTTTTACAAAAATATTGAGGCGAAAAAGTCGTCTTTCAAATAAATGGTTAGTGAGGGTTAAGTCTGTTTCGTTTGTTTTTTCTTGACAAATATAAACATCATCTGATGTTAAGAGTTGGAAGTCAATATAAGAAAGTAGTGTTACATTAAAATTTATGTTGATTTCATGGAATACTTGAAAAAAATTTGAAAGAAGCATAATATTGCTCAAAAATAATACTTTTGTATTAAATATTTAAATACTTTGAAAATGTGTCCACTTTTTTGAAGTCTTCTTATTCGATCATTAATATTAAGTAGTGCTTGACTTGGATATAATCGAATCGGTGACCTGGTACTTACAAATTTATAAATCTCAGTACCTTGATATTGTATTGCGTTTTTCAAGAATACGATTCATGACAAGAATTCACTTTTGCATTCGAAATATTTATGATATGAATTCTTTTCAAATTCATCTAAACAAGAAGCGATAATTTAAAGAAATTCAAGGTCATTCAAATGCAATTTTTACTTTAAAGACCTTTAAATTTTTAATATTGTACGTGAAATTGATTTTCAATCATTCTTGAAGTAATTTCTTATCAAATCCAAGAAATTTAGGTGCTCAAATCTCAAATAAAAAATTTCGGTTGACACAGTCTAATAACTCTTTGCTATCTAAATGAGAATTAGTTAAATCTAACTTATGTAAAAGCATAAAAAAGTATTCCAACTTCTTTTCAGTTGCAATGAAATTAATTTTGAGTCAAAAATTACTAACCGCTAATTCCCTAATTGAATTATCATTATTTATTATTGAATATATTTTAACCATAGGCTCAAAAGTAATTTTTAAGTCTAAAGAATTGAAAAAGGAGATGCATTTGTACCAATTAGAACCCTCGGACGTAAAAACGATTTTTTAATGCAAGCTGGAAAAAGATGAGTGAGAAAAATACAAAAATTACTTTTTGGAAAACAGTGGGTTAACAATGTTTTTTTAATCAATTATTTTATTTTCTATCACTGTTCTAAGTCGATTCAGATGCCGTAAAGAAAGTTTCAACCAGATATAACTTTGGAATATATTTTCTCATAACTCGAAGGTCTTTTGCAATCTAAATTTTTTGATATCATTATTCAGCAATACATCAGCTCTGAATTATATATTCTTGCTTTTCCCTTTAATTCCGGATTGTCATTTTGTCCCTCATCTCGTTATATCCTGCCACCCATCCATTATACTTTAGCGATCCTATAATACTATTAGTTATGGCCTTGTTTGAAAATATTACGATTCACGAAACAATTTAAAACATCATAACATTATTTATTCAAAAAAATTGGTTTTGACTGAACTTTTTTTTTACTGCTTCTCACTTTGAGAAACAATTTTTTTTAATTGTAATAATTGTAGAGAATATTTTTTTGAGAAAATATGCCATCATTCATGAAAATAATATTAATTTCACCAAGGTCAGAAGCATTAAGGGGAAAAGTTCAGTTGAAAACAAAATTTTTTAAATAAACAATTATTTCATGTTTCAAATTCGTTAAATGAAAAAGACCGATTTTTTTAATGCAAAACTTTGTTTAAAAGCTTTGTACTGAAAAAGATAAATTAGAATAGAAATTTGCTAGTCTGAAGAATCGAGAAAAGAGCACGCTGGAAAAAGTTAATTTGAGAAAATACGAAAATTACTTCTTGAAAACATGCTATCTGTTTATTTTTTTGGTACATAGACTTATCCAATTTTTTTCTAGTGCATTTGTATCTGTCAAAAACCCTTAGATGTTTTGAATGTCGTTTAGAGTCAGCTGAAAAAAAGATGATTGAAGAAACCCAAAACTTAGTTATGCCACGCTGAAAAAACCAGTTCTCGTCAGATCACTGAAGTTAAGCAGCGTTGGGCGCGGTTAGTACTTGGATGGGTGACCATTCGAGAATACTGTGTGCTGTTGGCATATTATGGGTGTGGTGGGCCCAAACTTGTAGTTATTTATAACTACAAGAAAACTATCCACCTAGAAACACTACCCGAATCGGGTAGTGTCACGCCTACCCTGAAAGGGAAATGGCTTAATGGTATACATACATACTGTGTTTAAATTTATTAAAATACCTGATAAAATTCTTTCGTCTTTCCTGTAGATTTTTAGACTCCTCTTTGAAATAAGCTGTCCACTAAATATATATGATGGCCTAGAGAACGTTAACTAAAAATCTGTGAACATTTGAAGATACGATCAAAACCTCCAAAAATATAAAACAATAAAATTTAGAAAATATAAAAACTATGAAAAGAAAAATTTTTTTAAACACATTTTCTTAAGACTTCAGAGTTTTAATACACTACTTTTCTACATAGTTTCAATTTCGATTTCCATAATTTTATTTTTGCTTCCTCATGGAGGAAGTTTTGTGATGGTAACATTTTGAAAATTTTCAAATTCATTTGATTGAACCTTCCCCAATTTAGAAATGTCTAATATAATGTTCTAAGCAATTGTCCGGATGTGTGTGTGTGTGGATGTGTGGATGTCACACTTTTTTGTGAACACGATAACTTGAAAACGGTTGCAGGTAAATTGATGAAATTTAGAGGGCTTATTTTCCCGACTAATATCTTGAAACGGACGAAAGGATTTCTAAAAATATTTGTTGTATTTTTTTAGCAGTTATTAATATTTTAAAAATCGGTTTTTTATAGTGAAACTATTTTCAATAACATAATTGAAAGTTGATGCAAGAATATAAAAAAGTCCTTGGTTCGAGACGAATCGATTGACCTATAATATTAATATATTTTATTAAAGCGTAGGGAAGTTATGGTAATTTATATATTTTGAAAATCGGTTTTTTATATTAAAAATTTATTCATTAACATAATTCAAAGTTGATGCAAGGATATAAAAGATTGCTTGGTTCGAGACGAATCGTTTGACCTATAATATTAATATATTTTATTAAAGCGTCGGGAAGTTATAGTAATTTACATATATATTTTGAAAATCCGTTTTTTATAGTAAAACTTTTTTCATTAACATGATTGAAAGTTGATGCAAGAACAGAAAAGATGTGTTGATTCGAGACGAATCGATTCACCTATAATATTAATACATTTCATTAAAGCGTAGGCAAGTTATGGTAATTTATATATTTTGAAAAACGGTTTTTTGTCGTAAAAATTTTTTCATTAACATAATTCAAAGTTGAGGCAAAGATATAAAAGATTCCTTCGTTCGAGACGAATCGATTGAACTACAATATTATTACATTTTATTAAAGAGTAGGGAAGTTATGGTATTTTATATATTTTTAAAATCGATTCTTATAGTAAAAATTTTCTCATTCTCATAATTTAAAGTTGACGCGAGAATAGAAAAGTTGTGTTGATTCAAGACGAATCGATTGACCTATAACATTGATACATTTTATTGAAGACTAAGGAAACTATGGTAATGCATAATATTTGAAAACACGGTTTTTTATAGTGAAACTTTTTTCATTAATATAATTCAAAATTAATGCAAGAACGGAAAAGATAGGGAAAGGGATAGGGTGCGACCGAACTTTTCCCATTCCTTTTCCAGCTCGAAAAATTATCATTTCGAATAAAAAATTTGATTTGTCTTTGTATTCAAAAAATTTTTTGTATTATTTTGTAATTTTTGTAAATTTCTATTTTTAAATTGATCAAAATGAAGACTTTGGTTTATCTATTATTGAAAAAAATAACTAATGCTCACAATAATGCTTAACAATAATTTAGATGGAAACACGACGACGAACCGGCGAAACGCCCACACTGAGTGGACGGATCAACTCAAGGATGACTTGCTAGACTGTTCCGATGTCAGGATTATCCCTGTTCAACGAGGCTTTATGGCGCGTATGCACACTCTGTGTTGCCAGAAACACCCAGATGTTCAGCACGTTTCGATTCAATCATTGCGAAATCGAGAAGCCCGCATCTGGAAAAATGGATATATACGCGATGCGCTTCCCCAACCGCTGCTTGATCAAGCTGCAGACGGACACGAGGAAGCAATATTAGGACCAACCGCGGAAAGCAGGCACCTTCTGTTAGATCATCGCGATTTCAGGACAAGGAGGCACATTAACATGCAAGTTCCTCCTAAGCCCCAAGATCTGGCTGAAATGGATGCCTCCCTTCGTGGAGATATCTCGCAAGAGTCCGACCTCTGGACCATCAATTGCTCAGTTTATGGTGCTGCGAGAACTTTGGCTGATTCAAATCGAAGGCTAAAACCGACGATGGATCAAGAGACCAAAAGACGCTTGCATCAACTGTACAAGAAGGTTGGATGGGCAAGACAGAATGCGTCCCGTGTTCACTGTGTGATTGAGCACATAAAATCTGGTAAATCGTTCACGGAGAGGGTTCAAAAGTTCGCCCATGAACTGAGGATCTGGAATCACACACTGAACAAGTCAAAGCTGCTGACAATCAAGCAGCATATTGTTCACAAAATACGGCTGTTATCTGACGCAAGGAGGAGAATACAGAAGAGGAAGAAATGGATCAGGGAGAATCAACAGTTTCTCGCTGACTCATCGCGCCTTTTCAGCGATCCTCCTGTTTCTGTCAAAAATCCACCCAAGCCCAAGGAGGTAGAGACTTTTTGGAGAGAGGTATACAAGATCCCGAAAACACTAAAGTTGAAAGAAGATAATGACAATATCATCCGCTTCAAGGAGTTTTGCGACAACTTCATAAAATCTGAGGAGGAATGTCCATCAATCACTGCCGAAGATGTGAAAAAAGTACATAGAGGCACGAAGAACTTTTTCGGTGCTGGACCAGATTGTATCAAGAACATCTGGTGGAAGAAGTTTACTTCTACACATCAACATTTGGCCCGCATATTCACCTTATATTTAAAGTCGGAGACGCCCATTCCGCAGTGGCTGGTGTTGGGACGTACTATACTCCTACCGAAAAAAGGAAATTTGTCCAACTCAGAGAATTACCGGCCAATAACTTGTTTGAACATACTGTATACGATCTTTACAGCTAACCTAAACAACAGGAGTGTTCGACGCATTGAGCCTGTGTGGCAAGAGATGTACGAACATATGGCTCGAAAAAAGGTGTAGCAGGCTGTCTAGAGAACCTGATAATTGACAGGTGTGTCTGTAAAGACGCTGCAGCCCATCGGCGCGTCTTGTAAATGGACTGGATTGACTACTAGAAAGCTTTCGGTTCAACCTCTCATAGACTCATCATCTGTCTGTTGGAAAGCTTGAAGATGCTTCCACAAATAGTGAGATGCATAGAGAGACTGATGCCTCTTTGGAAAACTAGATTTACTATCTCATCTAGAAATTATCATGTGACATCGAACAACGTCACCTTCCAGAGGAGCGCCTGTCAGGGTGATACCATGCGCCCTGTGCTTTTTTGCATCATACTTCTGCTTCTATCTTTTGCACTACGAAATTTTTCTGGGTATCTCTGTGGCGACACTAATCAGCGCGAGCGTATGTTCACTCACGTATTTTATATGGATGACCTGAAGATCTATGCCTCTGGTGAAAGCAAACTTCAAACTGCTATAAATATCGTCAAGAAGCACACATGAGAGATTGGGATGGACTTTGGATTGGACAAGTGTGCCAAAATAATCTGAAGAAAGAAAAGATCACTGGCGTTCCCAAGGACCCTGAGCTGGTGGATATAAATGTTATTAGGCATCTTAATACTGGAGAGACCTATACATACCTGGGCATGCCTCAAAGCCGCATTCAGGACGTAACATCAGTGAAGGAGTTTCTCCGAAACAGAGGCAAGCATCTTCTTTGACAGATTTCTCGTTTAGGGTGGTTTAATGGACAAAGAACGAGCTCACGGCCCTTGATATCACCGCACGTAAGATCATACATATGCATAAAAGCTTGCATATCAATTCGTCAGTTCCGCGATTATACATTTCATGCCGTCAAGGCGGACTTCTGAATCTCCAGTGTCTCCATAATCGAATTGTTCTAAGTACAGCTTACATCGTTGCGAATGGCAGAGATCATCTCCTAAAAATGGTCAGGAACCACGAGATGAGTGAGGAAAATGCATCACTCCATCTAGATGCTTCACTTCTGAACGCCGAAGTGAAGAAAGCAGAGATTGAAAAATGTCACCAACAGCTACTCGACAAGAAAATGCACGGAAACTTTCACAGAAATGTAGAAATACAGTCCTTGTCGGAGGAGAAAACTTTTGCTTTCCTCAGATTATCAGGGCTTGATTCAGGTACAGAGGGTTTTATTTTAACGTACCAGGACCTGGTCATTTCCACCTTAGCATATTGTGACACGCTGAGTAACTAGAACACATACTATCGGGGTGTCCCGCTCACGCAGGAACTGCGTATATCTACAGACATAATGCGGCCCTAAGAGTACTTTATTACCATCTTTGTCGCTCTTATGGTGTTAGCCGCAACCCTACCCTGCCGAACGCTCCAAACGAGATAGAGTCAATTGTCCAAAACGAGAAGTACCAAATTTTCTGAAACTAAGATTTTTGGACAGCAGTCTCCGTTGCACCCTCGAGGCCTTACATCGTTCTCCAAGACTGCGAGAAACGAACTATATTCGTCAGCGAATTCTCGGCTCCGTCCGTATCAAGACCTCAAAAGGGAGCTGCAAAGACTGTACCCAAAATATTTAGTACAAGTAATTGTCCTTGTGATAGGTGCTCTCGGAGGTGCGAAACTATCACTAGTTCGTAACCTTAAAGCCATACCCGCGTGCCAAAAATATGCCAAGGACTTGCGAGATGGATGCAGAAAGCTGTCATCCTTGGGTCAATTCGTGTCCGCAAGGCACACGAGGGTTTCGCCGGCCTGTTTTTGTAATTTCATCGTGCCCTGTGACCACCCATCTCACGATTGTGAGACGTGGCCATAAGTGTGATTTACTGCTGTTCTACTGGGAGCAGGTTTCATTTTTAGATGGCAATTGCTCTCAGTGGTATTGGACCCTGCGGTGGTTCTTTAACCCCTTTTTTAAATTATATATACAGGGTGATTCTGAACTCATCATATTCCTTATACATACACATTCCTGGTACAAAACTGAACGAAACACTTCTGTGCCAAATGTTATACGATCAATAGTTTTTAAACTATTGAGAGTTGTGAAGAACCAACGGGAGCTCGCTATTCCCGCGCGTACATAAGCATCTTGCGCGAACTCTCGAACGTGATGCACTTCAAGTCAATAATTCTAATATTTCGCCAGAGACAAACAATTTCGAAGCAACGTGAAGTTCTCAAAACATATCACCCTCACTTGTTCACTGATTCCCTTGATTTAAATTCTAGAGTTCGCGCAAGATGCTATGTACGCGCGGAAATAGCGAGCTCCCATTGGTTCATTACAACTCTCAATAGTTTAAAAACTATTGATCGTACAATATTTTGTCACAGTAGTTTTTTGTTCAGTTTTGTACAAGGAATGTGTACGTAAAAGAAATATGATGAGTTCAGGATCAACCTGTATTTATGCGCAGAAGTTACTTTTTTGCGATTTTTGATTGCTTTCTAAGGTTTGATGCAAACTGCTGAGGAATTGGTTGAGATTTCCAATATATGTACGATAACCACCTTTTTTCGAGAAAAGATATTCGCGTTATTTTTTAATTGTTGTGATTCACTACCGCGAATCTTGATAATATATGTTTTTTCTACTTGCAAATGAAAAGGCGGTTTTGATCTATTAGTCGCAGCCCTGAAAAATACGAAAAAAGTGATCAAACTAAAAGATCATGCCTCTCATTAGATCGAAAAGATATCTTTCAACACCCCAGTCAACAGTATGTAATACCAAACATAATATTATTCCCTACTGAGTTTTTATCATTTCCTTGATTTATGTTTTAGAGGGTTGAAGAGCAAGTTTACTAGTTCTTGCTACAGGTGCAGAAGACCAATGATATGCATATATACCTATATGTGATAGTATTCATCGCTAGAATATCTGTACGCTCAGCTGCCACCTAATTTTCTACCTACACTCGTGCCCGAGTTACTGCTAACTCGCCCGTGAATCAAGGATGCCTAAAGCAGTCGGGATTTGGAACTGTCTTAAACAAATTGGCTCATTGTAACGTGTCTCAGTAAGTAAATAGTTACGATTGCACAAATAAAGCTTTCTGGGTTACTCTGGAAAGGTAGAAATAAATATGATATAAACAACAAACAATCTTAACAAAAAAAAATAATTTTTATTTAGGAAAAACTATACACGAGCATGTCTTTAAAATTTTCTAAAGTTTTTTCAAAAATTGAAGAAAATAATTAAGCACAGTGATTAAAACCAGGAGAAATCTTACCTATTAATTTAATTACTTGCACACAAAACAGTTCATAAAATCAATCATTTACCTGTTTTTAACTTTAATCAGAGGTGGAAACTACTTCTGCTTTAATAATTGTAAAGTATCACTGATGGACTCCAAACCCCGAAGGTCTTTAAGGGGTAAAATAACGAAAATTATATGAAAATTGGTAAAAATGATTGAAACGAGATTTATTGATACTTTCGGATCTCAGAGAGTACAAAAGGTTGGTACATAACCTGTCTTCCTAAACCTAACCCAAAAAAAGTGACAGTTGTTAATATTATTTGACAATGTTCTGTGAAGTTGTCTTCGGGTCCGATCAGTGATACCAATTCAAGTAATTAACTAAAAAGACCTACTCTTTAGAAACGTACTAAGTAACAAGCAAAAATGACCTATGTTCTCGCTGAATGCGACATATCATTTATGAAGTACTTTCTACTGTCAAATACGAATCTGGCTTTCTTTTGTTGCTATCAATGCGAAAAATACAAATATGTTTACCTTATATCTAATGAATTAATCCTCAAAACACAAAAACACTAATGGTAGAAACCCGACAAGAGAAAGAAAAATAAACTCAAAAATAACCAAGTGAGTTATGAAATTCATAAACAAGTAACAATCTGATTGATCGTCTTATGTTTCGTAACTGTATGAAATTCAAAAACGAATTAAATGTGAGTAATCGTCTTGTATTTTCGAACATGAAGTTCAGAAACAAATGACAATATGATTGATCGCCTTACGTTTTAGAACTGTATGATATTCATAAACAAGTAACAATTTGATTGTTCGTCTTATATTTTTAGAACTGCGTGAAATTCAGAAACAAATAACAATGTGAGTGATCGTCTTATGTTTTAGAACTGCATGAATTTCAGGAACAAATGACAATGTAATTGATCGCCTTATTTCTTAGAACTGTACGAAATTCATGAATAAAGAACAATTCGATTGATCCTCTCATGTTTTAGAACTGTATGAAATTCATAAATGAGTAACAAGGCGATTAATTCTCTTCTGTTTTAGAACTTATGAAATTCAGAAAAAAAACAATGTGAGTGATCCTTCTATGTTTCAGAACTATATAATATTCAGAAACAAATGACAATGTGATTCATGGCCTTATGTTTTTAGAATTGTATGGAATTCATAAACAAGTAACAGTATGATTGATCGTCTGATATTTTTGAAATGCATTGGAATACAGAAACAAATGACAATGTGAGTGACCGTCCGATGCTTTAGAACTATATGAAATTCATAAACAAGTAAGAATGTAACTAATCTTGTGATGTTTCAGAACTGCTTGAAATTTAGAAACAAATGACAATGTGTTTGATCGTCTCATTTTTTAGAACTTTTTGAAATTCATAAACAAGTAACATTGTGATTGATCGGCTTATGTTTTAAAACTGCATAGAAATAAGATACAAATGGCAATGGGATTGATCGTCTTATATTTTAGAAGCATATGAAATTCATAAGCAAGTAACAATGTAGATTGATCGTCTTACGTTTTACATCTGTATGAAATTCTGAAACGAATGAAATGTAAGTGATTGTTTTATGTGCCACAATTAAACACCTCATGCCAAGAACAGTATTAAGTACAAGTTTTCGGAAATTAAAATTCTGGGTGCAAATTTTTCAAGATATCTGAGAAACGGATAATTCAAATTAAATTTGTTTAGATAATTGCATTTTTCATCATAAAATAAACAAAGAGATCAGTAGTTAATGTCAAAAAAGTAAATATATCCTGAATTATAGTGCATGAAAGTTTAGGTACATTTTTTGCACATTTACAAATACAATACGAATGCCTTTAACTTTGAACATATTATTAATTAGGTTTCATCCTTTAATTACAATGCAAAAATCTATCAAGAAACAATTTTCAAAAGCTTTAAGAAATTTTTTGCACTAATTCTATTAAAATCAAATGGCCTACTCTTTAATGCCATGTGATGAGTGGGTCACGTGACCAGATTCCTACCTAACCGGCACTTTTTTTATTTCCTAACTTATTTTCACACGAAGGTCCATATCCAGTTGAAAATTTGGGATTCTAAATAAGAAGCACTAAGAAAGGTGGGTCCCGTCCTGAATTTTTATAATTAGGAAAAAAGTTTTTTTGTCAAAAATTTTTTTTTGCTTTTTTCATGATTATTAAAATTTAGGACCAGAGCCACCTTTCTTAGTGCTTCTTTTTTATTATCCCAAATTTTCAACTCGATGTGGCTATTCGTATGAAAGTAAGTTAGGAAATAAAAAAGGTGTCGGTAAGGTAGGAATCCGGTCACGTGACCCACTCGTCACTCTCCTACATAACGTTTTCTCGTTTTTACAACCTATATATAGACTATGGATCTATCGTTAGATATTAATTTACTACTAACAATAAGTAAATATTTATCTGAATTTCAGGTTTTAAGAAGAGTTTTCGGCTTCGAAATTCTTGGCTCCAGGTGTAGTGTAATGCAGATGAGAAACAGGACGTTCACGGGGGTGTCAGAACAACTGAAAAATTTAGCGGGAGAAAATTTACTTATACTTGCCTCTCTAAATTCGCTTTCTTTTATTCACCTTCCTCCTTTGCGATGCAATTTTTTTGCACTCACTACCAGAAGGTCTAAAATGAAGAATAATTGTTTACCATCTTCTTTTAATTACGTAAAGCACAAAAAAGAATACTATTATAAACAATTCATAAATGGTGTAACATCAACATTGAGAAGCTTATAATTCACAAGATTCCTCTTACCGACACTTGTATCAACATTATAAATTTCAGATGGTTTATGTTCCTACTAAATTTCGATGCGTCCTAATTTACAAACCATAAAAACTTTTCGAATTTCGGTGAATGTCCATAATTGTCGGTAATAGAAATTTTTAATTAGCAGTGGCTTTGCTCTGCAACGGTATCTTTAATAACTTCATTTGTTTTGAGTCCTCAGGATTAAAATAAACCAAAATCATTTATCCAGGACTATTCATCGCCTAATTTATTTGCCGGTGAAAATTGTTAATGTTTTAAACAAATTTAATGAACAAATGCACATTTCAGAAACTTTCTAACATATAGACTTTGCTCTTTTATATTTGGTTGAAAAAGCTATGTTTATGCATTAAAAAGTAGCGAAATTGTTAATTTGTTTATAAAATTATTCACTTGAAACAATGTATAGTGTACACCTCTTAGTAAATTATCCACATAGGAAGTCATTGTGAAGATACTGATATTTAATATAGTTGAAAAAACAAAAGTCGATATGTTAAAAAATGTCTGAATTGTGCATTTGTTCATTTAATTTGTTTAAAAAATCAACCATAATTACAACCGTACAACCGTAATTTTCAGTCCATTCCATGAAAAATCTATAGCCCATCTATTAAATTCAATAACAGTTGAAGAGCTAGTTTATTTATTAAATTTAATAATAATTTTAAAGAAAGTAGTATGTAGTAAGTTGTAATTAAATATAATTTTTGCATATATTGCCTTCAAAGTTTTAAGGAATACATGTTTTTGTATTTGCTCATCAATATAAGTGAGCATTCCTTGACATAATTTACACTGTTTTAAAACATGTTTTATCAATTGCAAACAGTTGAAAAGAATAGGAGAGTGCTTCTTTTTCCGATCAATAATAGCTCGGATAAAAAGGGATGAAAAGAATTCCAATTTTCAGTTAACAATATCTGCCAAAATATTGAGAATTATATAAAACCCTCCGACAACATGTAAAAGGCTTGAAGGGATTTAGAGACATTTTAACGCGTTTCTAAAAGTTTTTAATGAGTTTTGAAACATTTCACGGGATATTAAAAAACTTCTCAAGTTTTAAGTTGGTTTAAAAGATTTAATGGGATATCAAGAGATTTTGAAAGAGTTCAAAGTATTCTAAAAGATTTGAGCGATTTTTGAACTGTTTCAAAATATTTCTAGACATTTTAGCGCACTTCCAAAAGGATTGCATGTAACTTTGAAACATTTCAAGGGATTTCTTAGATTTTTAAGGATTTCAAGTGATTTAAGTATATATCAAGGAATTTTCAAGATTCTTTTGAGATTCCATAGCCTATGTAAGGATTCTAAGGTATTTCACAGAATTTCCATGGATTTCAACTCATTTTAGAAGACTTTGAGGGATTACGAGAGACTTTAACGATTTTCTTAGAGTTTTAATTGGGGTTTTAAATATTTCACAGGGTAATTCAAAACTTCTAAAGGTTTCAAGTGGTTTGGAAATTTTTCAAAGGATTTCAAGAGATTTATTTAGACCGTAAAATATTTAAAAATATTTCAGGTATTTTTGCAGCATTGCAAAATATTTCAAGGATTTCACAAGATTTGTATAGATTTTAACTCATTGTAGAAAACTTGAAGGGATTTAGAGATATTCTTACGATTTTGTAAGTTATCAATGAATTTAAAAATATTTCCACGATATTAGAACACTTCTAAAGTTACAAGTTTTTCAAAAAGATTTAAAGGGATTACAACAGATTTCTAGAGACCCCAAAGTACTTAAAAAGATTTTAAGGATTGTCAAAGTATTTCAAAATATTTCAAGGGATTTCACAAGATTTCAAGTTAGTTCTAAAGATTTCGAGGAGTTCCACGGGATATCAAAACATTTTAAGGAACTTGAGAGGATTTCTCGGGATTGAAAAATGTTTTGAAATGTTCATTGTCAGCGGAACTCAAAGGATTTCAAGTATTCTCGGAAAGTTTAAAAGATTATGAGGAATTTCGAATTATTTTTTTTGAATAATTGGATTTCACGGAGTTACAAAAATAATCAATTTTGTATGACAGATTAAAGATGTTGTTGAAGTTTTTCAAAATATTCGAAACTACCTTAAAGGATTTATTGAGGATTCAAAGAAATGTATGGGATTACATGAGATTTCAGGCAATTTCGATACACTTGAAGAAAGGCTGAAAGTTTTAAAAGGTTTCAAAAGATTCTGAGAGTAGTTAAACGCTCATTTAGTACTAAGACATGATTATTTTAAGATTAACAAATATTTATTTGTATTGTTTTTATAAGGTTTATGTCCAGTGGACCGTTAGTAGTCATTTTATGATATTTTGTCATATTCAAAGTATTAGAACTTATAAGTAAAATGCTTAATTAATTAAAAATATGCACTTTTTATCAATGGAGCCTTTTTGCTACAATATAATTTAGTACTTAAAATGTGGTCGCTAGTGATATCAAATGGAAAATTGAAATAACCTGCAGCAGTCTTCATACTTCAGGATTTAATGTGAAATGGTTCAAATTAATAAGAGAGCAATGTAATCTCTCGGAATTTAAAAATCTCTTTATCCATCAATGCTTCTCGTTCTGAACCAGTTTGCCGAACCATGGATGGTGGCTGCAAATCTCGGCGAATCTTGCAATCGGTGTTATTTATTGGAAGACGCATCGCCTCGCACTATCGGTCGGCCCTCCCTAGGAAATTCAGTCGTAGATCACTCCTTTTCAAGCCGCCGCGGTGAGAGGATGTGAGACCGCAGCGAAGGGTGACCGGGATGTTGGGGGTGTTGGGGCAAAATGCAAGACGGGCAGTGAGGGGTGAGGGGGAGGGGGCAGGACACGAAGAAGGTCGGCCAGAGAAGCTGCAGAGCACCTAGTAAAAGAGGGGTTGGTGAGAGATATCTCCTTATGTCGGATGAGCCAGGACATAAACGTACCTCGGTGAAACACGTATATCATATTTTCTTTACCGCTGAAATCGATGAAACGACCATCTAAGAGTATTCCTTCCATACCAGCAAGCAACATAACATCATCTACGATTTCCTAAAACCTTCCAAGCCACTGCATTCGCATCACCTGCAATCGTAAGCAGTCTGCTTTAGCAAAACCTCGCTGAGTTTTAAGTCACCCCTCATGAGTTCCTGCGAAATTCAAGAGTGTCCACTTCTATTTCTACTACTGCATTTTATTTTTCCTGTGAAAACTGAAAATACTATATTGTGAAAGAATCTTATATAATGAATTTTTATTCACGTGCTTTATTATTAAATAATAGTGAGCTCACTTATGATATTTTGAAAACTTTTTCCAACCTTCCCCTTCTTCTTCACAGATAAGCACACAAAGCTTGAACTCCCATCCCCCTTCTGGGTAAAGTCACAAATACGATCATCCGCCCCTCTTTGAGTCAACATTTTTTCTTTGATTTAATTTCAGAAATGACTAATATAAAACACAAAACATACAAACATAGTATTTTAAGAGACTTTACAGTCCAAAATTCTCCTAAAAAGGGAAACTAGTGTGATTTTTCACGCAGATAGGGCAAAAATAGGGAAAACATTATTTTCAATAAAATTGATGCATAGGTACCGTATTGAATTTAGTAGAAAACGCTTAAGATTTCAAGTCAAAATATTTTGCATTTTCCAGCAAGCAGTTACATTTTCAACCAAAAAAGATTAATTTTCTACCAAAAAAGATAAATTTTCAACAAAATAGTTAAATTTTTGAATATATAGTTGAATTCCAACCTGCAAAGATGAATTTTCCAACAAGTGGTCGAATTTTCAATAAAGAAAAAGATTAAACTTCAACCAAAAAAGATTAATTCTCAATGAAAACTTTTTAACGAAAAAATTGGAATTCAAGCAAAAAAGACGAATTTCCAAAAAAATATTTGAATCTCCAACAAAACAAAATTAATTTTTAACCAAGCAATTGGACTTTTAACCAAAAAAAGATCAAATTTTTATCTCGCAACTTTGAGCGCGCCTAGGGCGCGCGACTGTTGGATCTCGCGCTTCGCGCTCGATTATGTATTCACCTCGAGCTACGCGCTCGGGCGTATTTGCATCGCGCTTTACGCTAGGCTCCTCTAGATTTTTGCACTTCGTGTTCGACTTCGATGAAAAGAAAAAGTTTGTTTGCAAATATTATAAAATTATCAAAATCTCTACATATTAAGTGATTGTTAAATTTATTTTTATTTCAGACTGAAAAGGAACTTTATTTACTCAAGGTTCTATCGACCTTAAGGAACACATTCTCATCCAGACACTCGCGCTTCGCGCTCGATATTTGATTTGAAAATCATTTGAACCGTATGATAGAAACAAAAAAGTTTGAGCGCACTTACGGCGTGCGATTTGGTAAATACACTGAGCGCGCACTTTGTGCTTCGTGTTATATGTTCTTCATATACAAATTACTAAATTTGTATTTGATTTCAAATGAAAAGTAATGATATAATTCAGGCGACAAATTTTATTAGTTAACATTTTATTTTAGCCTGTGCCGTTTATCAAAAAAGTTAATTTTTTCATTTTGAATATATTCTTACCACAAAAATTGATTACGGGTTATAAGTCTTTTTTGAATGCACAATTTTTGTTCATTTATATGTTTTCGTACCTTGCATTGTTTTTTCAAAAATTTGATTTTTTTTACTGTCAATGTTATTTTCGCGAATAAAACAAAAACCACGCATCCTATCGAAACATGAGTCACAATAAACTTGTACCTCTTCCTTGGATGAACAAATTTTGTTTCGGTCATTTTTTCGTAGCTGGTAATATTCGTCTGAAAATTTGATTATTCTATTTTCAATGCTGTTTTTTACGAATAAAACAAAAACTACGCGTCATATCAAAAAGTGAATGATAAGAAATTTGTAGATCTTTTTTAGGTGCACAATTTTGGTGAGATGATCTTTTCTGGTATCTTGCATAGTTTGACAGCAAAATGGCTTTTTTGATTTTTCATTAATTTTTTGTGCGATCAAAATTTGAATTTTTTATTTTTCAAAAATTTCAAAAGATGTTATGAAAATGTTATAGGGTGTTCAGGAATCAACGTTTTTCTCCTCTTGACTTTTTTTCATATCGTGCGTTTTTCGGCTTAAAATGTTCATTTTAGTTTGTTTTTTGGAATTTTGAAAATGCTATAACTCCAGTAATTTTTTTTTTATCACAAAAAGTCATAAGAATATTTTGTTCGTCATTTTGCGTACTACTAATAACCGTACATAGAATTTTCAAATCTTCAAAAAAAGTGGTCTCAAAAATTTTCAAAATGTGCTCACTTTTTGGATTTTCATCCAAAATAGCTGGTTAACGAACTCGTTCTCTATTTTTCGGCCATAAAAAAGTGTGCCAAAGCTCAATCAAATCTGATCATTTTTTCGAAAGTTATCGTGGCTACAGACAGACAGGCAGACAGACGACAGACAGACAGACACCTTCGTAAAAATCGTTTTTTCTGACTCAGGAGGTCTCAAAACGTGGAGATTTGATGAAAACCGACTATGTCAAATTTTACATAAAACCAATACCTTCTCATTAGAATGAGAATGTAAAAAAGTTGATCAAATTCTTGAATCTTCAAGCCAAAAAGGCGAAATCTCTATAAAACAGTCGAATTTTCTACCCGCATTTATGAATTTTTAACTAAATAGTAGAATTTTCTACCAGGATAATAGAATTTCCAGTCGGAAAAGACGAATTTTCAACAAAACATTTGAATTTTCAGGCCAAAAAGACGATTTTCCTATAAAACAGTTAAATTTCCAACAAAAAAGTTAATTTTTCACCAAAGAGTTGAATTTTAATCTAAAAACTATCAATTTTCATGGCAAACTGAAATAGTTAACTTTGCAGTTCAAAAACTTGATTTTCAACAACAATAAAAAAGAATTTTTAACAAAATAGTTAAATTTTCAACCAAAGAGATGGATCTTCAATCAATAAAATGAATATATCAACAAAGTAGTTCAACTTTCAAACAAGTAATTGAATTTTCAATCACAAGGATTAATTGTCTGCCAAAAATGACGAATGCACAAAAAATATATGAATTATCAACCAAATAGTTGATTTCTAACACGAAAAATTGAATTCTCAATTAAAAATTTAATAGTTGAATTTTCAACTAAAAACGATCAATTTTCAACCAAAAAGGAATAGTTCATTTTTCAATTAATAAATTAATTTTTACAGAAGAAGGAAATTTTTAACAAAATAATGTAATCTCAAACCAATAAAATGAATTTTCAACTAAGCAGTTTAACTTCCAAGTAGTTGAATTTTCAAAAAAAATGAGTTCTCAATTAAAAATGTAATGGTTGAATTTTTAACAAAAAAAAAAAAAAATAATAATTTTCAGTCAAAGATGAATGAGCTAAATTCTCGTTTAAGAAAATTCATTCTCAACTAAAATAAAAAACGAATTTTCAACAAAATAGTTCAATTTTTAACCAAATAGTAGAATCAAGAGAGATGAATTCTCAACAAAAAAATAGTACACCGCCTGAACCGTTTCCATAATATTGCTCAATCTACTTGACTGTGTAGTATAGTGCATGCGTCCCTTCAGAGGCGGAGTCGCAACCGTCTCTCGCCCTGCCCCCTGAGAAACTGCTGGGACCAGCAATTTTAGGAATTCATATAACGCGTGCGATCGCGCGTTCAAATAGCGAGTCTCTGGTGTAGTTCTATTAATTCAGTTCGCATTTAATTAAAAAAACGAGAAAAAGTGAAGCTTCTTGGAAACAGAAAAAAAGTGATTTGAAAAAAAAGTGATTATTAACAAATTTAAATGTCGATATTAAACTTCTAAGCTATAAACTTAATTAAAAACTGTTTAGCTACTGAATAATATATAAACTCGGGGGCATTGACACACTGATTATCACTCTAAAAATATAATTAAAAACAAGTAATAGCTTTATTTTGTGATTCTGGAAAAATGCGCGTATTTAGCACTTAGATCTAAAGCTCTATTTTAAAAGATATAGCGCCGTACATTATATAATTTAATCAAATTTATTTTGATACCGAGTAATCTGAAAATAATTGCGACAAAGGTTAATGTGAGAAAAAAGGCTTCATAAATCTCTGTAATTAACAAAATTATTCCATGAAACACAAACGTATAATATTCCAGGGACATGATGTTGTCAGCTTTTAGATTTTCACCCGTATAATATTTAACTTTGTAATAGAGATAAAAATGCCATTTTTTTATCGCTATGTGAAGTAATACGAGCTACCCCATTCTCTTCTAACGATAATAGTTTTTTTTTATGTCCTGCTGGTTCTGCTGTATTCAATAGTAGCACTATTGTACGACCATTGTGGCATCTGGAAAATATTGATTTTGAAAATTAACAATACCAGAAACAAAAACCAGATTGCTATGATTTGAATTTGAAATTGCACAATTTTCAGCCCTTTCAAATGAAAAAATTTGGATTTGGAATATCAAGAAATTAATTCACAAAGACTCTTATTTTTTTGTAATAGTCAAATAGTTTTTAAAAACTTTAAAAAGCATGGCAATATTTTTATGCTTTTTCGGTACTGTTTAATGTGGACTGCCTAACTTAAATCTAAACTTAAGTATTGTTAAGACTTTGAAGTCTAATTTTAAAGGAATCGAACCTCATTCAAATAATTGTTAAGTAAATACCAATTTCAGAGATTAAGTATCATATTTGTAGTGCAGATTAATGTTAGAACGAAAATGAGGTTTATCTGCATTTTTTTTTAATACAAGCGGATTTGTATAAATCTGAGGCCGTTTTTCTTCTAAAACCGCAATGAAATATATTTAAAACTCGTTATAAAGTGTAATAATGAATGTACTCAACTATATTAATATATATAAATACTAATTTATTACGTATTCTTTATTAGAAAATTGTATTTCAAGTTCTGTAATTTTCTTGTGAAAAATTAGTCACGTTTAAAAACACATTTTAAGAAGACGATTACTGATAACTTTCAATAAATAGCTCTTTCTCTTATTTGGAGCATTTGTAAACACATACACAGAAATAAATTGAAGGATTTTTAGTTTTTTTAAATTTCTCAAAATAATTGTTTTCGAGTTTTATCATAAAATATGAGTGTCACCGAGTGGAAACAAACCTCCGGCGACATACTTTTAAGAATAGTTAATACCCTTAGAACTAAAATATTGATCTCTATTCATAATTTTTAGATACCTTAATAAATGGTTCATATAAGCATTAATTATTCAAAAAATAAATTTGTCTTTAATTTTTCCATTTTGGTGTGCGAATTTGTATTTGGGACTAAAAAGCTTAAAACTAGTTATTAACTATAATTTTGTCAGTATGCCAGTTAGATGGATGAAAGGAATTTTTTAGTGTGAAATGTACATTTGTCTACAAATAAATACTACCATTTTGTCTCTAAGTACAATGGTTAATTTATACACTGAGCGAAGAATTCCCGTGTAGTTCGGGTTCACACCCCAATAGTTCGGATGCTTTCTCTTTTTTTCTGTTTCACACGAAGGTTTGGCGCGCTTGCACTACTGAGACGTGCGATCACCCCAACCATTCGGGTGCTCACCTGAAACAGAAGCGGCCGAAGTGGTGGGGCGCCTGCCCGAATAGTTGGGGAGCTTGCACGAATGATTCGGGAGATTCGAGTCGTCAACCGCGTTGGATGTTGCGCGTTCGACGTTTGCGCATGTTCGCTAATGATTTGATTTTTCGACTCATGTGCAAGCAAAGAATAATGTTTTATATTTCTCTTACCTTCGTTAAGGATTATCCAAAGAAAAACCAGATAACTAGTTACACTTTATTCCACTGAGATCTCGCACATGAACAATAAAATCGACATAAAGTAGAAACAGTGACATTCGGGCAGAGCCTGATGTTCATCAGCTGCGGCCATTAGCGAACATGCGCAAACGTCGAACGCGCAACATCCAACGCGGTTGACGACTCGAATCTCCCGAATCATTCGTGCGATCACCCCAACCATTCGGGTGCTCACCTGAAACAGCAGCGGCCGAAGTGGTGGGGCGCCCGCCCGAATAGATGGGGAGCTTGCACGTCTCAGTAGTGCAAGCGCACCAAACCTTCGTGTGAAATAGAAAAAAATAGAAAGCACCCGAACTATTGGGGTGTGAACCCGAACTACACGGGAATTCTTCGCTCAGTGTAGGAGCAAATTAGAAAAAAAAATAAAAAATGTCACAACCGACCACACCCCAGGGGCGGTTGTGACAGTGCTTGGGGTAATAATAATAATGTATGTATGTATACCATTAAGCCACTACCCTTTCGGGGTAGGCGTGACACTACCCGTTTCGGGTAGTGTTTCTAGGTTGATAAATTGTAGTAAATAACTACAAGTGTGGGCTCACCACACCCACGATGTGCCAACAGCACTCAGTTTTCTCGAATGGTCACCCATCCAAGTGCTAACCGCGCCCAACGCTGCTTAACTTCAGTGATCTGACGAGAACTGGTTTTTTCAGCGTGGTATGGCTGTTGGACTGTTGGAATAATAATAATCATCATAATAATAACGAGGGGAGAGTCTTTCAAGGTGACTCTCTAAGTCTGATACTTTTCTGCATCTCCCTCTTGCCTCTATCTATTGTGCTCCGAGGCAAAAGCTCTGGATACCTATGTGGCCCGCCGAACAAAAGAGAATATAAGGTCAACCACCTTTTATACATGGACGACCTTAAACTCTTTGCTTCCTCGAAAGAGGACCTTAACATCCTTGTGGAGGCGTTAAATAGGTACTCTAAAGCGATTGGCATGAGCTTCGGACTGGACAAGTGTGCCTGCGTCCACCTACACCAAGGAAGACTAGAAACTACATCATCGGGTCACGATCAGGATGTTCAACTCATCGGCGGAAATACCATTCAACATCTTGGTATCGGAGAAACATATACATATCTTGGAATACCGCAAGCGGAAACCCATGATGTGCTTGTGTTAAAAACGGCCCTTGGAAAAAGGTATCGCCAAATTCTCAGAAAAATTTGGGCTTCCGAATTATCTAGAAAGAATAAGATCCAGGCGACCAATATGCTGGCCGTTCCTATACTGCTCTACACGTTTGGTGCAGTAAAATGGAACGTCGATGAGTTGAAGCAACTTGACCGAAGCACACGCAAGATGATGACAATCCATCGAAGTCATCAGCCTAGATCTTCCGTACCTCGAATATACCTCCCGCGAGATAAAGGGGGTAGAGGCTTGCTGAGCTTAGAGTGTCTTCATCGCAGAACGGTTCTGGCTACAGCCTGCTCAGTTCCAAACAGCACAGATTTTCTTATGCGACTAGTACATCAACATGAAGTCGTCAATGCTGCGGCGTTTCTATATCGTGCCGCAGATAGGGCCGGAGAGGAGCTTGGCCTCCCATTTGATTCCAGCGACACTACACATGGCCTAGCATCACTAACACCTTTGGTGCTCAAAAGTCGTGTACAGGAAGCAGAACATACGATTCTACTAAGAGAACATGCTGACAAGCCCCTTCATGGTAAATTCTACGGCATTATACGTAGAGAAGAGCTCTCGATGGGTCTGTCCAACATGTTTCTCAAGTCTGCTGGATTAAAATCGGAGACTGAGGGATTTCTTTTTGCCTGTCAAGATGGCGTTATAGACACCTTAGTTTACCGCGAGCGCATAATGAATATACCTGTAGGCGATACCAACTGCCGAGCGTACAAGCAAGAGCCAGAAACACTTGGACATGTTCTCAGTGGATGCTCAAAATATGCACGATACGGGTACATAGAGAGACAAAATGGGGCTCTAAAAGTGTTATATTACCATCTGAGGCACTTCTATGGTGTTGACCTATTGCCCGTCTTGCCATACGCCCAGGGGGAACTCGAGTCCGTTGTGGAGAATGATCAGTGTAAGATCTACTGGAATTTCTCATTCTCGACCACTCAACGTATCAGTGCTACGAAGCCTGATATTGTCCTCCAAGATCTGAAGAACAAGATCATTTACGGGATTGAATTCTCTGCACCAGCCGATGGTAATATCACGGCAAAGGAGGAAGAAAAACGGACGAAATATCAAGCACTTCTTTTCGAGCTAAGCAGGCTCTACCAAGGCTTCAAAGTCCATCTTGTAGTTCTCATAATCGGCTGTCTTGGAGGTATGAAAGCTTCATTTATTAGCCAACTCAACAAGATTCCGGCTTGCCAGCGTCAGGCTCATTCCATCGCGAACCGGATGCAAAAGGCTGTTCTTCTGGGATCACTTCATCTGGTCCGTCAACACTGTTCCTCATAACATTCTACAAAGATTGGTAGCTCTAAAAAAGTATCCAGAGGTGAAACTTCATCTCCAACTGTCCCGTCTGCCGCGTAAGATCATCCGCGGCTAGAGACCTGACTCCAAGGAACAGTGTTGCCCGATGTTATCTCGCGTAAATTTCCCGCTCTTGCTTACCTTCTAGGACAGAAGGAGCAGAAGCGGATGACGTACACGTTCCAGTTGCGTCGGGATTGGTTGATTTTAAAGAATCATGATCGTAGCTTCCGGAGCCTACAACTTCTCAAATAACGTACAAAGTAATCACTTCTATTTAACCACTAATGTTTAACCTATAAAGAGGAAAAACACTTGTTACTCTATCTGTACACATATAACAACAATTACTAAAAGAAATCAAATAAAAATATTTACTTTTTGCTGTTAAAAAGTAATGTAGTCCTCTGCAAGCAACAATGTCACGCAAAAATTGACCAATGCTGTGACGCATGTTCAGAAGGGCCTGCCGCTCCTCTTTCTCCTTCCACTCAACCGGGTATTCCTTATAGTTACGCTAATATGACGACTGTCACGACCGTACCCTGGCACAACCGTACCCAGTCTACCCTACTGTATAGTATTATTTTTAAAAATTTACCTAATCCTGGAAATGAGTAGAATGGCTGGGCTTTAAATATGACAACTTTTTGACAACGACCCTTGAACTTATTCAGAGTTCAGTTTTTGAATTTTAAATTATTTATTTGACTTTGTAATTCAATTTTTAATATTTGAAATTTGAAGGTGCTTAGTTTCCCAGACTTGAATCTGAAAGTTTGAGTGAGCGGGAAAAAGTTTTAAATACTAGAAAAACGGGAAATAAACAAATATTTTTTTTTAGATTTGAATGGTTGCTTTGATTTGTATTAAGGTAGGTGCACAAAAAATCAGGTCTGTGAAAAAAAAGTTTTCTATGAATTTAAGAATTAAAATCATATTACTAGTCATATCTTATGAAAAAGCATTGCTTTTTATTAAAACAGTTTAAAATTTACAAAAACTAATTATTTCAACAATAGTTTGAGCAATTTAATATTTTCCTACTGTCACTTTTCAACAACTTCTTTAAAACTGGTTGAATTTAAATAAATCATGACTTATTTTTTCTAAGAAAACATTCTTTTCAACTCTACTGCTTCCAATTTTTAAAATAAGTAACTCAACTGCAAATACAGTTATTATTATTATTTAATACAAGTTATTTTATTAATTTTTTTAAATAATTCAACTGTCTCGGCTGTGGACAAAATTATTTTAAAAATTGAAGAAGTGGAATTGTAGAGAATGGTTTCCCCGAAAAAGCCATCAATTATTAAAATTTAACCATTTTTAAAAAATTGATAAGAAGCGGCAGTAGGAAAAAATATTCAATTGCAAATGATATTGTTAAAATTAATTTTTTTGTAAGGTTTAATATTTGTTCATTAAAAATAATATTTTTTATTTGAAATTACATAAACTGTAATATTATTTTGAATCCTTAAATCGTCAAAAAACTATCTTTTTCAGAGATCTGATTTTCGGCACAACAACTACCCTAATGTTCTTTTTCTACAAATTGCATTTGTGTTAAATGATTCAAAAAATTGAGATATGAAAATCTCAAAAAGAATAGTTTCAAATGAGTGGAAAGGCAGAATTTTCGAAGTGGACAGGATATAGGACTTTCCAAGATTATAAAACTATAATAAAAATATTAATTATAATTTCGGAATTCAACTACCAGAACCTCGATGAAAGTATATTGAAAAAAGTTTAAATTAGAATAAATTTAATATTTGAAAACGGTTTTGGAAAATGACATCTCATACTTGATTAATTTCTTGCGTTAACTAAATTTGAAGTCTCTACACAGAAAAAAACTTTAGTTCAAACAGAAAAATACTGAAACAGCCAACTGGATACCCGACGCATTGTATTTCATGTCTTTGAATTCTTGAATTTCAAACGTCATACAAGATTTAAACATCACGTGGAATTTCTGGTTTGAGTAAAACATGTAGTTAATTGATAAAAGTTCGAATTCAAGTTTTTGAAACGTATAAAAATTATACATAAAACAAGTTCTGATATTCACTCCACTTCTTTTTGTTTTAATAGGCCTTTCTTATCTTTACAATTTTAACGTCAACTGTGAATTCAGTTATAAATTTAAAATATTTTAATTAATTATATACTAATAATACGCACCGAAGAAAGATGACTTCAGCACCAGAAAATATTAATTTTCTACATACAAAGATGCATTTCTAATCAAATCGTCGAATTTTCAAACCAAATATTTAAATTTTCAAACGAAAATAATGAATTTTTTCAAAAGACAGTTGTATTTTTAACAAAAAGGTTGATTTGAAACAAAGAAAGATGACTTTTCTACCACAAAAGATGAAATTTAAATCCAAAAGGACGAATTTTGAACAAAACAATTGAATTTGTCTCCTGCAAAGATGATTCTTTATCCGGATATGGAATAGTTAACTTTTCAGTTTAAAAAATTACTTTTCAAAAATAAAAGAAAACTTATTTTCTAACAGTTGAATTCAACTTAAAAAGACGAACTCTGAACAAAATAGTTAAATCACTAACCAAATAAATAAATTTTTAACTGAATAGTCGAATTTTTAACTAAAAATATGAGTTTTCAACAAACGAGAATCGTTTTCTACCCAAGAACAGAATAGTTACATTTTCGATTCAAATTGTTAGGAGTAGTTTAACTTTAAACCAAGTAGTTATTTCTTTAACCAAAAAAGATAAATCCTTCAGAAAAGATGTGATATTTGATAATTCAACCAAAGAAGATTTTAATTTTAAATCAAAAACAGTTGAATTCAACAAAAAAGTACGAATTTTCATCCAAATAGTTGAAGCCTCAATTAAAACAGATAATAAAATATGGAATAGCTAAAAATTCAGTACAAAATTAATTCTCAACCAAAAAAAAAAAAAAAAAAAATAGTCAAAGTAGGTGCCAAGCGCCTACAAGGAAGGATTTCGTAGCCTATTAAGACGCTAATTTAGGTCTTAACGAAAATGACAAAAAAATGGTTTGAAAAAAATATTTTGAAAAATGTTATTGAAAAAAATTACGCAAAGAAATTGTACAAAAAATTATTTGTGGAAAAAAATGTTTGAAATTTTTTTCAATTAAAAAAAACATATATGTTATAATTTTTGTTCGAAATTATTTTCCTCAAGAAACTTAATTGAATCGCTGAAGCCCCCCCATCGCAAACTTTCCCTCTCCTACTCCACCTATTTTCCTATTTAAAGTTTCAACCAGAAAGATGATTTTGAACCAATAATATTAATTTTCTACTAAAAAATAGGAATCATCAACAATATATATCCATTTCCAACCTAAAAAAGATGACTTTTCATCAAATAGTTGCATTTTCAATGAAATAATCGAATTTTGAACCAAAAAGTCCAATTTCTAACCGATCTAAATGAATTCCAAAGCAAACATATAATTGTTCCGGGGAGGGTGGGGGTCTATCAAAGTATTATTCTCCATGTTCAGAACAATGGAAAAAGTATCACGCAAGGGGGGGGGTGTTAAAAGTTCGTGAAAAATGTATCACGTATTTTGTGAATGGCCCCAAAATAGTTGGATTCTATTATTGAATTCTGGAAATTTAGTTCGCATTTAATCAAAAAACAAGAAAAAGGCGAAGTTTCTTGAGAACAGCGAAAAACAGAAAACGGGAATAGTGGGAAGAGTGTAAAGACTCAAATCTTTCGCAAAATTCGTAAATTTTGATAAACTTCATCATAAGGACACGCACTCAACCTTATCAGTGTTTATAACGTTACATCCACTGACATCCCCTCCTTCCCGTGTAACAACCGTAGTTTTTGGAGCGACATTCTTGTCTCCATAAATTGATAACGTAGTGTATGGACGACCGCTTGCTTTATGTACACTGTTAAAAATGATTGTGAATGTCAGTTACAAATTTTCCTGATGTTCAAAGTTTGAAGTTAATAAACCTTTCTTTAGTTTTAAATACAAGTATTGATACTTCTGAACAGGTTTGTATATTCAATATTTTAAAGTAAGAATTTTCCAAAATTTTAAAGAAAGTTTTAACTCTTATGATAGAGTTTTAAATATTAGGTATTCTAGTTTTGAATTTACATTACTGCAAGATGATTTTCACTGATGAACTGAACATGCATGTCTTAAGTTTATGAAAATTAATAGTTTAAAATTTGTATATAGGAAGTAGCTACTATTGATCAAAATAAAAAATTTCAATAAACACAGGCTGTTGAGTTAGTTAGTATCGTTTAAATAACGTTTCTAAAACATCGGAATGTCCTCGAACCCGACGTACATCATACATAATATGGAACGTAATTACAAACGCCTACGTTTTTACAGCCTTATAACGTTTAAATGAAAAAAAATATATATATCATTACAAAACATTCGAGGACGTCTAAAGTTAAAACTCTTTTTTGCTATTAGAATTTGAACGCACACATTGTTATTAAAGTTAACAAAGTTTGTTTGATTGAAAAAAAAGTTAATCAAATAAATCTTTTGTTTACAATAATAAACTGTTAGCTTCCTTTATATGAAATTTTTGTTATATGCACGTATATATATTGTAACCCCCGAGTTACAAGGGCCCCTAAAAATAGGCAATAGTGGTTTCTCCTCTGTGATGTGTTCTAAAAGAAGCATCCCATAGGAGAAACGCTAAAGCGCAAACTCGAGAACTCCCACGCGAACGATCTTACGTAAACGTGGGAGGGCAGAGCAAATAAAAAGCGGGCCCCGACCAGAAAACGCCACTCTATTTTTGATCTTTGCTCCAACCCAGCTAAAGATCATAGAGTCAAAAAAGTTTGTGTTACGGACCTAAGGAATCCCTTCACACCGTACTACAGCCTGCCTTGAAAATTTCCGGCATAACCGAGGATTTCAAGTCATTTTTCGATAGCGATCCTACCTGCGTTAGCAAAGCGTCTTCTGCGTGCGACTCTGAGCGTTTCTTTTGTGTGTATTTTATCTGCGTTTATTTGGTGCTTTATTTGATTTATTTGTGCTGTATCGTGTTTGTTTCATTGTGTCGTGTCCTTAATATCTCAATTTATCCCTCCATCTTTGAGAGATAATCTGGTTATACCGGGGGACTCTGTCTACATTATCAGGGATCAATTGAGCGCGTCTTTTTCCGTACTTCCTACTTAGGAATCTTTACTTGATTTATAGCTGCATTCTTGAGAGATAACCTGGTTATACCGGGGGACTCTGTCTACATTATCAGGCATCAATCAAGCGCGTCGTTTTCGTATTCAATTCAGATTATACCCGCATTTTTGAGAGATAACCTGGTTATACCGGGGGACCCTGTCTACATTATCAGGGATCAATTGAGCGCGTCTTTTTTCGTACTTCCTACTTAGAAATCTTTACTTGATTTATACCTGCATTCTTGAGAGATAACCTGGTTATACCGGGGGACCCTTTCTACATTATCGGGCATCATCTGAACGCGTAATTCTTGTTCTCCTTAACTAGTATTCGCATTTTTGAGAGATAACCTGGTTATACCGGGGGACCCTGTCTACTTTATCGGGCATCATCTGAACGCGTAATTCTTGTTCTCCTTAACTAGTATTCGCATTTTTGAGAGATAACCTGGTTTTACCGGGGGACCCTGTCTACATTATCGGATACGAGTTAAGTTTGAGACTATTTAGTATTTCATTTCTCAGATGAATTATTGCTAAATAATATTGGCATTTTTGAGTTAAAACCTGGTTGCACCGGGGGACTCAGTCTGCACTATCCAATATAATTTATTGAAGCGATCTAGCAATTGTGTAGTAGGCTATTTACAAACAGGCGAGGGGTTACACCGCTCTACCTGCTTGTAAAAATTCCTACAAGCAGATGCTAGCTTTCTGATGAGAACACTTCAGTCAAAATATTCTGAAATTAAACTTTTCAAAACTGGAGATTTTATCTCGAAAACAAGCTTCGCTCAGAGACGCTCGCTTTCTCACTTCCGCCCCAAGTTGAGAAGAATAGGGCACTACCTGCGTTGCGACAATTCTCGGCTCCGAAGGGACCCGAACGTGCTCGAGCGACTCCCTCGCTCTCGAGAACCGTGAGGCCTGAGCGACAGGTCATAAAGTCAGGTGTGATGTTTTGATGCAAAAATAACTAAATTAAGGATAATCCCTTTTATAATACAATAATAACTATTAGAGGCATTATCCCAGATTTATTGGTTGAGGCTTCGCATAAAAAGAGGCACATCTGTCTTTGCGAGTGGAGTCCTTGCTTTTTCGAGAATGAATACCTGCACAGGTTATTGAACTGCAAAGTGCAGGCAGTTAAATTAAAGATAGATAGGATAGTTTCTAAACTGTATTTATTCTTTCGGTATAAAGAATAAACCTCAGTGCATTGTATTTTGTGTATTCTTATTTTAATTAGGATATCGAGATCCGTTATTCTCGATATAATTACTCCCTTTAGTATTGTAATTTTATACTCTTATCTCTTGTGAATTCAAATTTAACTTTAATTTTCACTCTATCGTGAACGTAGGACCATTTAAGTTCCATTTCTGTTTTCATATTCTAATTTCTAGATATTCTACGAATAAATAATATTGTATAAATGTAAATTGTTTTTTATCAGATTTACTTTGAGTTTTAAAAGGCCCGTTTTGCCTTGTACGATTCTTTTGTTTAATCATTTAGCCACTACCTGCGCTCAGTAGCAACTGCCCGAAGTGCAGCTTGCCTACTCATTTTTGTAGATTTAATTTTCCAACGCACGATTTCGAGTGAGAAATCTGTGCCTTCTCTTTCGAGTTTTTAGGGCTCATAGTTCCAATAAGTTAGACTAGGGTCTTGAAACCTGAATCTATAAATAGTTTAGCTCATGGATTACTGAATAAAAACCATTTATGTGAATGGAAATAGAATTTTGTCTTTTCTCCAAAAAAAGCCCCTTTCTTTTACATCTCTTAGACCTATAAATATAGTTAATTAGTTCGATTAACGACTACAGTTAATCCGGCCATAAGCCGCGGATCGCAATTATAGTTAATTAATTAAATCAACAACAATAATTAACCCGGCCAAAAGCCGCAGGTTGCAATATATATATTTTTAATATTAACTACTTTACAACAATTTACTACTCAAGTTCTGGAAGGACCTATAGAAATGGTTAATTTTTATTGGTTCTTTATTGTTTTCAACGGAATATATATTTCTATTCAAGTTAAAAATGTTTGTTCAATTGTATACAACTTAATCTCATTCTCTGATGACATCTTGCATTCTCCAACCATTTTCTTTAGCAGGATAGAAATCTACGTGGAGTTTCTTCAAATCCCGTTCCCTCCATATTCCAAGGAAGGATTACAGTGTGATGGAGACGGATTAACATCAGACTCAAGAATGTAAGTGGCTCGTATCAGAGCACTCGAAGATGTGCTTGTGAAAAATATAAGTAGAAAATAAATTAGCTTCTTGTCCACACAGGTGAATATTCATCAGCACGTGTACTTGTACTATACTCGGCCTTCATTAATATGTATCGTGGCAAATTCCTCTTCCATGACGAAGTGATTCTAAAGCAGTTTCTAGTTCCTAGAACTTTTACAACAGAACCCATTATCAAAATTATTTGGGTTTTATAAACTTATGTTGCTCTTTCTAATATGAGACCGTTCAAAAAATACGTAACGCCTTTACGATACATAGTGGGGGGGGGGGGGCGCTGTAGTGATTTCTGCGTAGCGCTGCCAAGATATATATGTATATATTTATATAAATTGCATACAATATATGCTATGTTTGATAGTCCATGAAGTAGGTTTTTTCACAAAATAACAAGAAAGATAAAAAAGTTCTGCAGCCAATAATCTCAAAATGTCCGCAATGTCTCAAGAAAATGTTATTAATTATTCTTGGTTGCAGCAAAAGTCTGAGCAATTTTCTTGATATGCCCCAGAATATTTAAAAATATTCATTATTCCGGCAGAAAATCATAATTGAACAAAACTTTAACATTTTTATATTTCTTGCAATATCTTTTTAAAGTATTGACACAAAAACTTTATTTAAGAGTTTTGAGACACAATGCTAACAAAATACGAGTGGCCTCATATTTCTTGACTGTATAGTAATTATAAAAGGCATAATTAGTAATGTAGAAAATAAAAAAAAAAGTTTTAACAAGCTTGAATTGCCCCTTATTTAATTAATTAGCATCACGTGGGGGGGGGGGGAAGGGCTTCAAAGGCATTTAAAAAGCGTTACGTATTTTTTGAACGGCCCCTATTGTTGTGTGACTTGTCAGAATGATTTCGTTTCTAAATATATCATTATATGATGAGAGTAAAGAAATTTGTATTCCGCAGTTTGATCAAAACATTTTATTTTTTTTTTACAATAATTTGAAGATTTCCTGCTAATTCTCAACAATTGACATAATTTTTTTTTGCAAAATGCAGTATTTTACGAACGACTATGTATTCGGGATTTTATTTGTTTATTCGACGTGGAAATTTTTGTTCTCTCAATTGATCCCAAAAAATTTAAAAACTTCGAAAAATGACAAAATGGGGAATGTTCTTCTAAAATTCTTGAAAGTGGATTTTATCCAAAAATCGCAGCTAACAAAATTTCTGTTTTTAGAAATAGTTGGTTATATGGGTGGCCCTTATTTTTCACTTTTCAAATTTCTTTACTCTTACCCCCTAGTTTTGTTCGAATGTAAAAAAAATCTCCAAATTTGAGTGAAATCGGATAATATTTAGAGGTCGCGTAAAGACTATGAAGTTTCTCATTGATTTAGTATGGGAAGAAGTCAGCTTTTTGTAAATCTAATATTTAAACGCGATGATATATTATAAATGATCCCGTATTTCAGTATATTGTTCAGAATTCGTCAGACATTGAGAATAAATCATAAATTTTGAGGGTGAATGACTTTAGGCCACTCTTACGAGTCCCCAAAGAAAACCCTTCAAGTGACCAACTTTGATTGTACTTAATATTGTGGTTTATTAAAGCTTTTTGAAAGTTTTTCTTCATAAATAATCATTAATGGGTCATTCAAGATTTGAATAATTTCTAATTGTCGAAACAATCAGAATTCGTTTAAACATTTATTTTTTCAGGCAAGTCACGCAATAAACGTATTTTCTAGACGTTATAAGTTCTTTAATCATTTATAAAAATAACATAATTTTCAAAAATAATTTCAAAATTATATTTATATTATATCATATTTCAACAAAATAAAATTGTTTAAAAAATTCAAATTTGTATAAACATTCACGAGTATTCTTAGAAAACAAATTAGTGCTCAAAAATATTAAAATCTGTCGAAAATTTTTTTAGATCAAATGTTTCTTTTGCTTTTCTTGGGTAAACTATATATACCTAAACAAATACGTATTAATAAAATAATTATTAAAATTATTACAACGAATTATTTTATTGTTATCATTGATTAGAGAACGCATAACGTCTAGAAAATACGTTCATTTCGCGACTGGCCTGAAAAAAAGAAATGTTTAAACAAATTTCAATTGTCTAAACAATTGAAAATCAGTAAGCAGGTGACTCAGTATTCTTAAATGACCCATTAATGATTATGTATGAAAAAAACTTTCAAAAAGCTTTATTAAATCGCAATATTAAGTAAACTCAAAATTGGTCACTGATGGGGTTTTCTTTGGGGACACGTAAGAGTGGCTTAAAGTTATTCACCCTCAAAATTTATGATTTGTTCTTATTCTTAGACGAGTTCGAAAAAATATACTGAAATACCGAAATATTTGTAACATATTATTGCGTTTAAATATTAGATATACCAAAAGCTGACTTTTTCCCATGTTAAATCAATGGGAAACTTCATGGTCTTTGTGCGATCCCTAAATGTTAACCGATATAGCTCAAATTTGGAGATAATTTTTTGGGCATTTATACAAAACTGGAGGGTGAGAGCAGAGAAAGTCTTTAAAAAACTCCACCAAATATAAATAAGAATCACTCATAATTCTACAATATATCCCTTGAGCTTTGTTCTTGGTAAAATACTGCTTCAAATTCAAAAAAAAAATATTCCGAAAAAATGGTATTTTTGCATTTTTTAGAAAACAACAAAACATGCAAAATTGTTAAGATAAAAGTCCAAACCTTGAGAAAAGTTCTACAATAAATACCTTTTGCACTATTATGTGAAAAAAATCCGGGCCTCAAAACACTTGAGCCTCAGAATGCCTTTATTCATGAAGGAAAACTGTAAACAAAATATAAATAAAATAAAAGGTGAGACTATCCAGAAAATCCTAATTACTTTTCTTTTAGATTTTGAAAACATAGAAAGAAGATTTCAAAGAAAATCGCACTTATTTTATTTTATCCAATATTTAAAAAAAGTTTCTGCTAATATAAAAAAGGCATTCTGTCAGTTTTATGCGGATTAAACAATTTGTTAATCAGAGAATATTTTTTGTGATATAATTTTTGATTTTTTGTCGTAAATAATACGAAATATCATCAAACGACAAGAGTACTTTTTGCAGAACTTTTTTAGATATGTAAAGTTTTATTTGAAAATTTTGGTTGTGCCTGTCGTTATTTTCAAGAAAAAGTAAAAAATTAAATTCTTCCAAAATAATTTTTTTTTCAATGTGAAGAAGTCGTTTAACAAGAACGAAACCTGTGGGCCATGTAGTACATATTACGAACTATTTGACAAAAAAATGGTTAAATGTGTGATTTTTGAAAAAATCCACATTCAAGAGTTTTAGAAAAACAGTCGTCCATTTGAAACTTTTCAAATTTGCTTAGGATCAATTGAAAGAACAAATATTTCCACGTTGAATAAATAAAAAATCCCAAATACTTACTCTAGTACGGAAAATACTGCATTTTGAAAAACATGCTGTCCATTTTTGAGAATTCGCAGGTAATCTCCAAATGATTCTTACAAATAAGAAAAATTGAAAAACTGTAAAATACGTGTTCCTTTATTTTCACCATAGAATGATATATCCAAATACCCAATTATTCTGACACCATGACCCAGACTTTTCTCAAAAATTCGCCTGATTTAAAATGGAAGTTGTCTTTTTTTATTATACAGATCAAAATGAAAATGTCCTCTTCAGATGAATAAATTTCAGACCATGTTAAATTACTTTTCCAGCTGTAGATAAAGTTAAAAGAGAACTCGAACCCAAAGTTAATCCACGGATTCTGAAAGTCTTTTAACGCTCTTGTTCCCGAACTCCTCCATTTCTAGTTGCCTCGGGGTGACTAGTAGAATTGCTAACGCTATCCAAAATCGACCCAGGTGATATTGCAATTCAAGAGGGAACCTTCAAGTCTTTCCCTGGACTTCGCTTCGCACCAATTATAAAATCACTAGAAATCTTCAAGCTGCAAAATAGGCACTCTTACTGCGGTGTTTCGACGAGAGCTTGGCGAAGTTGCGAAGGTAGAGATTTTCTCCACGGGACGGCCAATTTGAAACTTATGCAAATTTTACTCCCATTGAATAAATTCGTTGTGAAAACTCTTCCACGAAATACCGCTTGAGATTGAAACAGTACACTATACATTTGCAGCATACGTCTGTTAAATCCATTATTAAAAGTTATATTAAATAAATCACGATGAAATATGAGATGTGGCATGGCCGAATTTTGTGTGCAATACGTATATTGATAGAAATTCAATTGTTTTTCAGTTTTTCTATTGATCAAGAGAACGAACATAACTGAAGTTCAAAATGAGTTTGTAAGAAAATGATCTTAAACAAAATTGAATCCCTAGTTTTTTCCGTGTACTGCATACAGAAAATTATTTATTAAAAAAATGGCATTATGAATGCGTATTCAATCATAAATTAGTTCTCAGTAACAGGAACTTAAATTTGAACGTTTCACTGTTTTATTAAAGGGACTGTCTGGGCGTTTGAACATTTTGCATGGTTATCCCCACTTGGACGGTTAGGAAAAATGTACTGACAAAAATTTTTTTTGATTGAATAAACAATATTTTTACATAACTTGTGGTTTTGTCAATTTCACATTTTTACATTCTCATTCTAATGAGAAGGTATTGGTTTTATGTAAAAT
>CAKNYM010053900.1:328405-391040 GCA_932195095.1 Andricus curvator | reverse complement strand
TCTGGATGAGAATGTGTTCCTTAAGGTCGATAGAACCTTGAGTAAATAAAGTTCCTTTTCAGTCTGAAATAAAAATAAATTTAACAATCACTTAATATGTAGAGGTTTTGATAATTTTATAATATTTGCAAACAAACTTTTTCTTTTCATCGAAGTCAAACACGAAGTGCAAAAATCTAGAGGAGCCTAGCGTAAAGCGCGATGCAAATACGCACGAGCGCTTAGCGCGAGGTGAATACATAATCGAGCGCGAAGCGCGAGATAAATATATGATCGAGCGCGAAGCGCGAGATCCAACAGTCGCGCGACCTAGGCGCGCTCAAACTTGCGAGCGAAGCGCGCCATGAGAATGTGCCCGCGAAGCGGGCAGATTTTTTTTTTAGTTTTTTCAAAAATTGAGAGGCCTTTTTCCAGGAAAAAAAGGATTAAGTTTTAGCGGTTTTGGAAAATAATTTTAATTCTGATTGATTTGGTATAGAGCAATTTGAGAGTTTGTGCAGGGAATCAATGAATCTTTCATATTCTTGCTTCAACTTCAAATTATGTGAATGATAAAAACTTTACTATACATTTTTTTTTTAATATTATGAAGTGCTACAAAAATGTAATGAACGCTTTTAAAATCTTTTGGTCACTTTGAGATATTAGTGGTGAAAATAAGGCCTCCAAATTTCATCATTTTATGTGCTACCGCCTTCAATTTATTGCGTTAGTTTGACATACACATACACATCCACGCACACATACAATCTGGAAAATTGCTTTGAACATTGTATCAGGCATTTGTAAATTGAATAACGTTTAATTGAACGAATTTTAATTTTTTTTGAAATTGTGACCATTACGAAGCTTTCTCTATGAAGAAAATAAAGAACAAAATGTATTTAATATTGGACAAGATATTAAAAACTTTCTCAATTTTGTTTGGAAAATTAATTTTCAATATAAAAAAAACTAGCTCCGAATTCGATATCATGTATTACCACTTTGTATTTATAATTTTATGGTATTCGTTTGATGAGCACGTTGTTTCCGCATTATGATTAATTAGGAAATATATAATAGGTAATCAAAATGTTTCGAATCAAGGAGTCTTTTCTATTTTTACATGAACTTTGAATTATGTCAATGAAAAAAGTTTTCCTGTTTAAAACAAAGTTTTCAAATTATATAAATGACCATAATATCCATGCTCTTCAATACAATGTATTAATATTATATGTCAACTGAATTGTCAATCGATTGCTTCGAGTCAAGGAATCTTTTATATTCTAGCATTAACTTTGAATTATGTTAATACAATCAGTTTTACTATAAAAACAAATTTTCTAAATATTATAAAGTGCTAAAAAAGGCAATGAATATATTTAGAAAATCTTTAGTCAGTTTTGAGATATTAGCATCAATTTATCTGCAACCATCTTCAAGTTATCATGTTCATAGAAAAGTGTGCTATCTGCACTCTCATCCACACATATATACTCATACGTCCAAACAATTGTTTAGAATATTGCATTAGACATTTTTAATTCAGGAACGTTCAATTGAATGAATTAAACTTCTTCGAAATTGATACCATTATATAAAGCTTCCTCTCTGAGGAAATAATTAGGGTGATAAACGAGTTCGGTAGTTGTCTTAATATTTTAAGAATCATTTTTCAAATTTCGCAAATTTATCTTATTAAAATACAACCTCACGATGACTCGGGCACAAAAAAGTCCAAGCACGCAATAAAATACATATGTAGTAATATATTTTGGTCATATTTTAGTATGTCGAAAGAAAAATCATGAAAACAGAATTTGTACTTTTTACGTACTGAAAGCATAGTATTCCTTGACCAGAATGGGATATTTCTCTGTTAAGAGTTGATTCTACCGACAAGGTATGTTCTGACACTGAAATATTAATAGCTTGACTTTTTTAGTCTGAGTGAAAATTAGCTCATCACGCAAAAAGTGAGGTGAGAAATTCACACTTCGCGGTTTCTCCTGTGTTTAGACTTTAGAGAAACTAACAATGAATTTCACCAAATTTATAACTCAATCGATTCAAAAACACTTACATGTAATTTCAAATTTTTAACCATTGAATTCATTCCATTATAAATAAGCAATATGTTTGGACTCTTTTGAAAGCCTACTTGAATGCCACCATTTGACATTATCGACTTATCGAATCACGTGGAACAATTTAACGCAAATTGATACTAAAAATAGAACAGAATCAAGATGGAGCTTACGCGTTTTCATGTAATATAGGAATAGGTAATTATAAAAGGTGACAGAAATATAGTGTTCAAACCAGGCCAAGACATTTTTAAAATATTTACAATTTAGAAGTGATTCACAAATAATGAAATATGGAAATTGATGTATCATTTTCGGAAATAGTTTGAGACTGTCTGTTCTATTTTCACGATTAGAATTAAATCATAAAGCTACGGGCGAATATTTATATTGATATGCCTCTGACTCAAAAGTGAACAAGCAGGTAGAACGAAGGGATGATTCACAAAATCATTCGATCATACGATCGATTGCACTCGCCATCAACTAATAAGTGGGGTAGCGTGGGACCAATGCAACTAATATATTTATTCTGGTGTCGGTGCCAATTCACTTCTTAATCGATCCTCTACGAGGTGAGACAGGCTTGGTCTCTCCTTAGTGACTTAGTCTACCTGTCATTGAAGACAAAATTTTGAATGGACTTAGCGTCATCCAAGGAATGCCACTCTCACTTCCTGAGAATTCGGATAGTTAGACGTAAGTTTTGGAATTTTTACATTCTCATTCTAATGAGAAGATATTGGTTTTATGTCAAATTTTATATAGTCGGTTTTTATCAAATCTCCACGTTTTGAGAGCCCTCGAGTCAGAAAAAAACGATTTTTACGAAGGTGTCTGGCAGTCTGTGTGTTTTTGGATTGACTTTGATTCAGCTTTGGCACACTTCTTTAAGGCTTAAATAAAAGAACGAGTTCGTTAGCCAGCTATTTTGGATGAAAATTCACAAAGTTACCAGTATTGAAAAAAATTTGAAAATTTTTTTTCAAGATTTGAAAATTCTATGTACGGCTATTCATACTACTCGGAAATTCGAACAATTTATTCTCACACTTTTTTTTTATGAAAATAAAATTATCAGAGCTATAGCATTTTCAAAATCTACAGAAACAAACGAAAATAAACATTTTAGGCCAAACAAAGCATGATATGAAAAAAATTCAAGGGGAAAAACTTTGCTTTTTGAAAGTCCTACATGATTATTCTTCACAACTTTTTGGATTTTCTTGAAAAATCGAAAATGCAAATTGTGATCGCACAAAAAATAATGAAAAATAAAAAATTCCATTTTTCGGTCGAACTCTGCAAGATACGAAAAAAATGAATAGACAAATATTGTTCACCCAAAAGAGTTACAAATTTATTATTTATCACTTTTTGATGAGACGCGTAGTTTTTGTTTTAATCGTGAAAAATTACATTACAAATAAACAAATTAAATTTTTGTACAAAAAGACACAGGGTACAATCAAATATTTAATAACGAGATTGTTTTTGAATTAGATCTGAAAATTTGCTCTTAACCTTTTTTTTCGCGACACACGTGATGAGAATGTGTTCGTAAATGCCGAAAGAGCTTTAGCGGAAGAGAATTCACAATCACTAAATTTCAGTTGTCGGTGGTTTGACCTTTAATTTTAAAAGTCCTATGCAAAAATTTCAGGTATGTACAATGAGCGAGCGCGAAGCGCGATTCAAATATAGTATCGAGCGCGAACCGCGAGATCCGACAAATGCGCGCTTTAGGCGCGCTCAAACTTGCGCGCGATTTTTGTAAAGATTTTGCACTTCATCTTTCGATGAAGACCTCATTGTGCATGGTTGCATCTCTATATTTTATTCGTAATTAATTTTCCTCGTCACGACTTTGAAATTTATCTCACGATAAAGACCTCGTTGTGCGAAGGAAGTTGTGGTTCTTGATTTAATATTGGAGGAGGATCCAATTTGTCCTTTATTATTTGAGAGGGATTTTTCAAATTAATTTAAATAATTTTAAAATACGCAATCATCTATCCCTTGAGTGAATCCACAATACTTCGATTTTATCGTTATTAAATTCAAATGCTAATTGTGTTATAATCAAATTTAATTCTAAAATGGTTCGTAAAATGTTTGCAACACTATTATTACTAAAAATTAATATAATTTTTAGTAGGTTTAAGATCTTTTCATAAAAATCAGCCAACTGAGTGATAGTTAGATTGAGGATATTAGTAAACATAAAATCGATGCCCGGTTGGAAAATTGATAATGTTACAAGTTGATGAAATGCCTGCTCCTTGGGCTTCTGTTTTTGACAGAACTTTAATACCATTTAAATTCTTTTTTTTTTGAGTTTTGAAGCATAATTAACTTTTCGCGAATTCAGCAGTTATCAACTAGAAGCATAGGAAATATGAATTAAAACAATGTGTAACTTGAAGCTTTTTCTCTTTCATTATATATTAGATTCATCTGAAATGCAAGTAAAATTACATTGACCACTTAAAGGGAGGAAAAGACGAGTAGTAAATTATGTCAAATTGATGAGATTAATTGTTTCCTGAAATTGATTATCTAGTACTAGTTGAAATGTGGGTCAGTAACGTTACTAGAAATAGTTCTACAATTGGATTTCCTGGCACTGAAATACATGTTTCAGGAACGCTAAAGTCCAGTGAGCTGGGTGTGAACACTGAACGTAACGAACTTCTATTTCCAAGCAGTTGAGCGCGGCCAACCACCGACTCTCAAAGTAATCTTGTTCATTCAAAACGTAACTTTATGTACATCGTATACAACGCTTAACTTTCTCTACTGCAGCTTGGCACTCAGCTTTTGCAATACATTCTGGAACTACAGAAAACCGACTAATTCCAATCGATATGTGACGCCCTCTTCGGAGAAAAATAACGAATTGTTACCAAAATTTACCGACATTGAGGATTTCTCTCCGTACACGTAAAGATCTTGTTTTTGAGGAATCACTGTATTTGTTCCGTAAAACAACTTGAACTGCTCCAAATTAATTACCTATCTGATAATCGATTTGACAAGTTAGTGCGGTAAAAGTTAAAAATGATAATTACGTATAAGTTGAAGAGAAAACATAGGATGAAACGATATTGTCTCTAAGAAATTCAACAAAATTTATGTTTCATCTAAATAAAATTTTATTATTCTTCAACAGTGAGAATTGTGGTTTTCGGTTGCTCAGATTTCTCGAACTCTAAAATGATTTGTAATACACATTTGTGGCAGCGCACCACACAGTTGAGGCAAGATAGTGTATACGGAGAAAAATGTAATACTAAAAATAGGGACTGAATGATGTATTTCGAGGAAATCGGACCCAGGATGAATTTTTCTAGAAATGAGCATCAATAAACTTAATATTAGCTGAGTTCATTATTCATTCATTATGTTTATTGACTATCCTTATAGAATTCAAGTGTTTCGACGATCCGACAATCAATTCATGCTTGACTGTTCCATTCATTGTTTCATTCTATATCTTAAACCATTTAGAAAGTAGAATTAGGGTTTGTAAATGAGTCCCAAATTCATTATTTTCATACATTGTCATTAAAAACTAAAGCTTCATCTTCACGGTTACTTTCTAAAAATTATTTCAAATTTACAAAAGTTGAAGACCTTTTTTTAAAATTAAAAATATTTGAAAATTGGAAATTATATTTTATCTTAAGTAAAATAATGAAGTATCTTGGAGTAATCTGTAAACTAAAGTCCCTCTTATCACAAATATATAATTTCTGAGAAAGCTCATACTGGAAATAAACATTTTTACACTAAAAATGGATCCTAAACATAAACTGAAGTAGGATGAAAGAAAAATGTCTAATTCTAATATCTTTTTATTTTGAAAGACACAATAATTTTTTTTGAAGAAGAACGTTTATAATTGTACATTTTGACAAATTCAACAACTTGATATTAAAATTTTCATAATTAGATGGTTTAAAATTTCAACGTTAGAAATTCGAACACCTAATGATCAATCATTATGAATAAGTTTAAAACTAAGCAATTTGTGTTTGAAAATTTTTAATTGACGGTTTAATCTTTAAAATTGTCAATTTTTAATGTCTCAAAAATACAAGGTGGACGTTTTAATCTAGAAAAAAATTCCCAGTCATTTGACAGGGTTTTTCCGGTTCGCAGACTTCTTTCACGGGCACTGAAATGAAGGAATTCGAACTTTTAAAACTGACAATTTTTACATTCTCATCAGAGAAGGTATTAGATTTGTGTAAAATTTGACCCCCATCCCCTGTTTTTGTCAAATGTCCACATTTTGAGAACACCTGGACCCGAAAAACAGGTTTTTGCGAATATGCTTGTCTGCCTGCCTGTATATCTGTCTATATGGCTGTATGTATGTATGTCTGTCTGTGAGTACGATAACTTTCGGAAGAATTCTGAGATTGGATTGGCCTTTGGTACACTTTTTTACTGCCATAGTCAAATTATACAAGATACGAAAAAAGATGAACAGACAAAAATTGTGCATTCAAAAAAGAGGTAAAAATTGATTGATATTCACTTATTGACAGGACGCGTAGTTTTTTGTTTAAATTTGTAAAAAAGAACATTAAAAAATAAACAATTTAATTTTTGGACTAACGACACAAACTATGAAAAAAATAAATAAAAAGAGTTGCTCACCCATAAAAGATCTACAAATTTGTCATGAATAATTTTTTTTACAGGACGCGTAGTTTGTGTTTTAATCGTATAAAATAACATTAAATATAAAAAAAATTAAATTGTTTGGAAAAAGACACAAGGTACGAAAAAAATTAAAAGACAAAAGTTGTTCACTCAAAAAGAATCTACAAATTTGTTATTAATAATTTTTAGATAGAACAAGTAGATTTTCTTTTAATCGTAAAAAACCAAGATTAAAAATAAAAAAATTAAACTTTTGGAAGGATTGACACAAGAGACAAAAGAAAATAGACACAAACTGCAATGACATTTTATTTAACGAAATCTGTCGCCTTAATTATATCTACAAATTTGTTCAAACACACTTTACGCTAGGATGCGTATTTTTAGTTTAAGTCGAAAAAAATAACATTGAAAATAAACAAAGTCAATTCATGGAAAAACGACACAAAATGCAATAAAATGTTCAATAACAAAATTGTTTTTTTTTCTTATAGCAAGCGCACCTTTTTCAATTATAAAAACAAGACAATGGAAATACGTATGTTTCAATACAAATGCATATTATGAATTGTAATAGTATGAATTGAATGAAATGATACATTTTTAAGGTATTTGAGAATACAATTTAATGAAAAATAAGAAAAAAATATCAGAGTAATCATGATAAATAAAATTTGTACTTTATATTGCAATATCTGAATAAGCGATCCCAGGCCGAGGTACATAAATAAATGTAATATACATTTGATATAAAAGTGTTGAACACAATGTAGAAAAGCTCACATTTTGGACAAAATCGAGTTTTTATATTTTTTATTTCATTTTTATATTAAATGCTGTTAAATTGGACAATTCCAAGCTTTTATAAATTGAATAGTTTCAAAATTCCTGGTTAAAAAATACAAATCCGCTCTATCATTTGCAACGCTTTAAATTGAAGAATGGATCAAGAAATTTGTAAATTTCCAAAATAATATAATTTTCAGAAATTTTAAGGAATTTTAAGTTAGAAACATTGAAAATTGAATAATTAAATTTTTTTAACTGAACTATTTTCAAATCATAAGTTAAATTACTTCTATTTCAAGTTGTGTCAGTTATTAATTCATTTTTAAATTGTCTAGGTTTCAATATTTGATTTTTAATTTCTCATTTTAAATGAGGAGTCAAACATTGATAGATAATTGAACAATTTTTTCTCATTTAAAAAATTTGAAACTGAACGGGTGAAGAATTGAATATTTTAGAGTCATACAATATTTTACTAGGATTTGAGATTGATTAAAAGTATTCAATTATGAATACATTAATTTTTAACGTTAAGATCGGTAAATGGTTTAATTTCCAACAGATTCAGAATCGTCTTCTTAAACTCAACTATTGCTCAATTTTTAATACTCAAACTGCACTTTGAGACTTTTTCAATTTGAAAATGTACGCCTAGAAATGAAGACCTAAAATGGGGAGTTTCTAAAGTAAAAGATTTAAAAATTACGCATTATAAACTGACTTACTTATAACTGAATGAGTTAACAATTGAATCAAACATTTCAAAAAATGTTGTAATTGAACTTATTTTAAATGTGAAATTTTATGTGTGACATGAAGTTTGTGAGATTTCAAGTAATTGGATTTTTTTTTCTAAATATAGTAAAATTCCTTGTCAAAATTAAATTGGCTACCATTTCCTGGGGTTTCTGTTTTCCTGGCCAAGAAGCCACCCCAAAATGTGTAAAGTTCGATATTTTAATAGTTTTGTATAAAGTTGACAAAGTTACTGCCCTTAATAACTAATGAAAATATTAATTACAATTAATGATTTTTCTAGCATTTAATTTATATGGACTACGAATTTTCCCATTCTCATAATTCAGTTTAGCACAGTGGAAAATCATCATGCTAACGTCCTTAAGACCCGTGTTCAATTCTTGCCAGATTCTTTTATAACCCGATTTTTTCTCTTTCAGCTATCAGAATAGAATATAATGACTAATCCTATATTTAAGAATGTGTGTTTACTTCCTGATCTGTGCAATTGTAATTAATACAAAAGTATGCATTCAATAAAAGTGACCTCTGCTCTTCCTTGCTTCTGATATACAAAGCAGGCTTAAATATAGAAGCTTAAATCACGGCGCGGTGACCTTTAAATTTTTTACCGAAATCCACCGTTAGTCTCATCGTATTGGCCTGTGAAATATCAAGAATTTCACTTTGTTTCCTTCTCACTTAAATTTCAGATATTTTGAAGATTCCCGTTCAAAAAAGTATTGTCCCTTTTAAGATCTCCTTCTGAATCGCAATGTTCTTCGAAATAATTCTAGAAGTTAATTTATTTAGCATGGACACGAACCCTCGAATTGCCTAGCTATCTGTATATTCCGGAACAGAAATCTATTTTCAAATCTGCTAATATCTAAGAAAAATGTTGATAAACTAGATACACATTTCATGATAGGTACTTGATAAAAAAGGTTAAAGTTAGTTCGGAAAGTATAAAACATGATAATGATAAAAGTAAGCGGTAGAAAGAACATCATGCAATAAAAGGTTAATAAAACTATAAGTCTCATAAAAAAGACAAAAAATAAAAGAAACTAAGAAAGAAATAATGAATAAAGAAGAGAAATAAAAAATTGGAATAGCTAGCGAAAGGAGTTACGAATGAATGTGCAATGAAGCGTCGCATTCTTTAATAAAAGGGCGTTGAATTGTGCTTTCTTGGACAACACCTTTTACTACTACGAGGCCAGTGACAAAAAGGAAGAGGATGAGCGTCCGTTGAACGCGAATTGAGTTTTGCAGCTCTTCCATCGAGTCGGAAATTGTATTTCTTAGTACCAATTGCCGATGAATTCTAAGAGCGCACCTGTTCCTCAAGAGTTGAACTCGATAATGAATTTCCATTTTCGCGCAAAAATGTGCTTTCAAATTCTAAATACTCATTTTAGCCTGTCGCAAAAAATCGGTTTATTACATTAATAAATCATCAAGTATATGCAGACATATATGCTCTCAAAAATAACCAAATGTGATCAATGTTACTTTTTTTCCATCATTTCAGTTGATGCGCGTCATAATTTTACTCAATTTTTGCAACGTAATTAATTAATGCCCTCTTGAGACGCCTGAATTGCGCAGACGCCACTTCACACGGTCTTCTAATTTATTTCGTAGTGGAGGGTGTATAACTGTAGAAAGTTAAATGAGGTGCTGCTACTAATAACTGACATGCATTATTCATTTAAATTGCCTTGTTGAAGGATTTTTCAAACGTTTCATTGCAATTAATATGAAGTTTGTTGGTATTTTATATTATCTCGATTGGATACAGCGAAGAAATTAGGCTTGCCATTTGAAAAAAACAATGATCAAAGTTGTGTAAGATTTATCGCTGTACGTGACCTGTTAACGATGAATAATATTTTTATCTGCAAAAAGTGCACTTTTCTATAACCATTCAATTTACAGTGATATTTCATATAAAAATTGGAAATTCACGTCACTTTATAAAAATTGCATTTAAAATCAGCTCAAATTTCACTGATGTAATTTTCATTCTATTTTTTCCGATTTAATTAATTGAGCAATAATGAAAAATAATAATAAAAAAGGATTTCAAACTTTGGCGCACATTTTATAATTTTTTGCTGTGCCGAAATTCGGGGCTTTGCCCTTTTGGGATTCCAAACTTTGTCATTTCTGCCCGGGTTTGCGAAATCCTAAAAATGTAACGGCTGACATATCTAAGTACATATAATCCTATGACATAAACATATCACACTATGATTTAAAAAAAGTTTAAGTTATCAATTTTGTGAGGATGAAAATTTAGAACTTTAGAGTAATTTGAGTTTGCAACGTGTATACTCGCCCTTTTTTATTACAGTTTGAATTGTAATTCTCGTGAGTTGTTTAATAGGTTTCAGTTAGACATTTTGAATTTGGCACTATTTCGTTTGGAGTTTTCGATCCAAATTTCATTTGGTGTTTATGGTGGTTATATATAGAGAGAAAATGAATCTAGACCACTATACTTTTATTATCCTATAAAAAACGAAGAATCAGTGAAATTCAGATATTGGTACTTCATTATGAGGCTCACGTTATTACAGAACCATTTCTGTTCGTTAAAATTTTTTATAGAGCATTCCCTGCATTATTAATGTATAGGAAATACTCGCCTCTGACCCGATTCTCTGATATCAAGGGGCAATAGCATTTTTTAATCGGTACAGAAATAAAATTTGAAGATGGGAAAGTATTTTTATACGAGTACAGAAATAAAGTCTATAATAGTGATCGCTTTATTAAAAATAGTCACACTACCATATCGTTAAATATTGATTTTCTAAAGGATAAATTGATCGATTGAAGATGTGATTTTCATACTATTCATATCACCATTTCCAAAATAGTCATTGAAAATATTAAGACTTTATCAAATAAATTTTTTTAAGTATAAAAAATAACTTTCATAAAAAATAAGGAAAACATTCAACTTGTCAAATATAAAAGTGAATAAAAGCTTTTTTTCAGTAATTGAAAGAATTCAATTAAGCAATAGATATGTATAAAATCTTTGGCGTGGGCATGCAAGGGAAACTATCTTTTCTAACACCCATCTACTCGAGACATCCCAAACGAATCCTCTACCCCGCTTCGCTCAATTACGTTCGTTTCACACTTCCCTCACAACTCGTTTATCCTTAAGCCCCGACTCAGAGAAAGTCGAAACGGGATGGAACCTGAGTTGAATACAAGGAAATGCTAGCCGAGAACGAAGAGTGATTCTTCCCCGTCGAAAGATTTTCTTCCGGGAATGTTACTTTTATCCAATGCGGAGAAGTACATGAGCTCGAATTTCCAAGAAACTTCGAGATGCATAGCAAACTGAATGAAGTGAAACATCCAAATAGACATGAAAATTTTTTCCTTGTAAATTCGGGTAGTGAGGTAAGTCCATAAAATTGATAATATGTATCTTGATTTTCTATGTTGTATAAAATTTAGAGAATATAAATAGGGCCAATTGTAGGCTGTGTGACAACAGGATTATTGTGAAAAGCCCAGATTACAGGCCGATTATACGTTGACCCATACTACTATAAATCTCCCGTTTTCATTCTGTTTTCCATTAGCCTATAGTTACGATCTTGAACCCTCCCAAATTATTTCTTATAACCTGATGCTGCTAAATTTTCTGACTATACGTTGACCTTTACCACTTAAATTTACCCTATTCTATACCATCCACATCCCCTTGTCCCTTTTTATTCGATCGTGTTATGATAGCTGACTATACGTTGACATGAATTGCTGTAATGTAGCCTAGTTCATCCTCCTCCCATGGCCATTTCAACTGAAATCCTTGAATTGCCAACTATACGTTGACTTATTCTACACTAAACCTCCACTTTTCATGCTACTCGTATATCCCATTATCCTACTCTTCTACCTTAACGCATTTTAAATTATTCTCTTTAGACTGATACTACTGAATTACCTGACTATATGTTGACCTCAATTACCGAAATTTACCCCATTTTACACCCTCCACATTCGCTGGTCACTTTTTGTCGATCGTATCGTAATAGCTGACTATACGTTGACACGAATTACTGACAGGTAGACTTGGTTCATCCTCCTGCCATGTACCTTTTAAATAAAATCCTTGAATTGCCCCGCTATAAATTGACTTATACTACTATAAACCTCCCCTTTTTATACTATATCCCATTACCCTAATACCCTGATACTAGTAAATTGACTGACTAAATGCGGACATGTCAGGCAACTCTGCTTCATACTTCTCCCATTTTTCTTTTTAAAATAGCGTCCATTAATTACGTATGCCTTAAAGGGGAGGTGGGTCCGGAAAATCTTACGAGTCGTTACTGGTGGCGAAGGAATCTAAAGCATTTCATTATGAACACTGTATAAAATAGAGATCTCTTTTATTATGGTATCATTTTTTGCGTGTCCTGTTGTTGATGAATAGACTAACTTCATGTTGTCATGTTCAATGTAAAGCAAATGAATTTGGATTTGCTCCAGTGGTATCATTCATTACACCTGAAATTAACCCTGAAATAATACTATTTTTTACAGCAAAGTTTCCTCTTTTTAATTGTTTTTTAAAAATATTCTAATTGAATCTTGTATCCGCTGTTAAAAATACTTGTTATACTATCATGCACATTATAGAATTATTCGTTTTATTAATTTTGTATTATGTAATATTTCATATTGCCTACGTCCAATGAATATCGAGCACATGAGTTAACCATTCTTGAAATCTGGTGTGCACCGTTCATGAAAACTCGTGAAATCCCTGAAAATATTTTCAATCCTTATAATTTCGTGAATTTTTTTGAATATTTTGTAAATCCCTCAAAATTTTTTAAATCATGTGAACATTTATTGAAATCCTTGAAATTCCATAAATATTGTACATACTGCTTGAAAACCTCAAAAAACTGTTGCAATTCTTCAAATTCTTTGAGATTCCCTGAAATCTGGTACAATTCTTCAAATTGCTTGAAATCTTCAACAAAAAAAAACATAATAATTCCTTAAAGTCTCGAAAAATGGTTTAAAATCCTTAAATTTTTTTAAATATTTCAAAATATTACGAGTCCTCATGAAATCTTTAAAATCCCGTTGAAATTCATGAAATTCTCTAAATCCGTAGGAATCTTTCCGAATTTCTTGAAATTCTTTCAAATATATCAAAATCCATCATAATTTTTCAAAATCAATTTGAATCCTTCAAAACTCTTTTGAAATTCTTTGATAATTCGTTCAAATTTCAACGTAAAAATTTATGATTCTGTGAACTACTTTTTAGTCCTTTGAAATGCTTTAAGATCTCTTGACAGCTCTTAAAATCTTTTCAAATCACTGGAAATCTTTCAAACTGTGGTTTACAGTGTAAATAATTGATATATTTTTGATATATTGACTATAAAATATCAAATATTACGTTAGAAGGGGGGTGGGTCACAAAAATTTTACGAATCCTCACAATAGGGTGAGGGGAAGGCGTCTAGAATTTTTAAATTCATCCTTACATAAATAATGGACGTTATCTAACCGAAATCCTTGAATTCTCTGACTATACATTGACCCATACTACTCGAAAAATTTTCATACTATATCCCATTATTCCTCATTTTTATATCGATCCTTCTCATGTTATTCCTTTTTAGTTGATACCACTAAATTGGGTGATTACACTTTGACCCTTGTTACTGCAAATCTCTCTATTTTAACCTTCGCACATTCCATGCTCCCCGATAGGTGACACAATTATCCCTAATGGGTGACGCCATTATATTGACTGACGATACGTCGACATGCATTACTGTCTTGTAATTCCTGTGAATGCTCAATGATATAGCTAACTATATGTTGACTTATACTACTATAAATCTCCCCCTTTCATAGTATTTCCGATTGTCCCTTACTTCTATCTTGGACACTCTCATATTATTCATTCTTAGATGATACCACTGAATTGCCTTACTAAGCGTTGATCCAAACTACTGTAAATCTCCCCTTTTCATGCTCTGTCCCATTATCCTTCACTTCTATCTTGATTCTTGAACCCTTGATTCTTATTATCTTTCTATTTCTTATTATTTGTTATTTTTAATATATTATTTTATTATTATTATTTTATTATATATTATTAATCTTATTATTTATTCTTATTATCTTGATTCTTACTATTTCTTTTTAGTTGATTTCTCTGAATCGGCTGATTAGACGTTGACCATCATTACTGAAATCATCTCATTTGATAAACCCCAAATTCTCCATGATCTCTCTTTGGCTGAGAATTGTATTGTCCCACTATACATTGCCATGAACTACTATCAGTTTGCCCCAAACTCATGACCGATTCCATTTCAAATCGACAATTCGACCTACTGATTCAAGTGACTTCTTTTGACTTCATGTAAATTCAAATGATTGCAGACATTTTACGAGATATCAAAAGAATTCAAGTAAATTCAGGAGATTTTACTGAATTAACGAGACCTCATCAATTTTACGAAGTGGCTATTCATCTTAAATTGGGGTGAGTCGAAAAAAATTGGAAATTAAATACAGCCTGGCACTGAAAAATTTTATTTTGACTCCCTCATAACATGCGTAAAATCTGAAATAGATAGATCAATATCCTGAGGCTCCGCTTCGCTCGCATCCTAGCGCAAATTGGTTTTGAACAAATTTGTAGATATAATTTAGGCGAAAAATTTTGTTAAATAAAAAGTTATTGTAGCTTTTGTCGTTTTTGCAAAATGTTAATTTTTTATTTTCAATATATTTTTATAACAAGAGTTTATTTATAGTAGAATTTGCAGATATTTTTTGGTTGAACGAGTTTTGTCTTCTTATTTTTTTTCGTATCGTGTGTCGTTTTTCCAAAAATTATTTTTTTTTATTTTTATCCTTATTTTTTACGATTAAAAGAAAATCTACTCGTCCTCTCTAATAATTATGAATAATGAGTTTGTAGATCCTCTTTAAGTGAAAAACTTTTGTCTATAATTTTCTTTTCTTTCCATCAAAAATGTTTGTGCCAAATTTTAATTTTTTAAATATTTTTAATGTTGTTTTTTACGAATAATATAAAAACTACGGGTCCAATCAACAAGTGATTGATGAAAAATTTGTAGATCTTTCTTCGATGCATAATTTTTGTGTCCTCATTCTTTTTTGTATCTTGCATAGTGTCAACGCAAAATGAAATTTTTTAATTTTCATCATTTTTTGTGCGATCGAAATTTTAATTTTCCTTTTTTCGTCAAAATTCGAAAATTTATTATAATAATCTTGTAGGACTTTCAAAAATCAACGGTTTTTCTTCTCTGGACTTTTTTCATATCGTGCGTTGTTTAGCTTAAAATGTTCATTTCGTTTGTTTTTTTGGATTTTGAAAATTCTATAACTCTGATATTTTTTTTTAATTGGAAAAAGTCATGAGAATCAATTGTTAGACTTTCCGAGTGGTATAAATAGCCGTGAATAGAAGTTTCAAATCTTGAAAAAATGGCCTCCAAAATTTTGAAAAAGCTCTCACTTTTTTAACTTTCATCCAAAATAGCTGGTTAACGAACCAGAGTTTTTATAGGACAAAACCTCATTTTTGTATGTACACCTCAAGAAACTAAAATAATTATTAAAAACTTTGTGAAATATCCTAACATTTTTTGAGCCTGTAAGATTTTTCCCTCCTTTAGAATTTACTTAAAAGCAAAATTGAGAACGTTTCACCATTTATATAATCCAGTCTCTGAACATTTTAATGGCTAAAATTTTATATTTTATATTGTTCAGCTTAATTTTGAGTGCAATCACGTTTCTATATGTATTCTGAAAAAATGTATGATATTTTGCAAAGCTTTTTAAATTTATTTTACTTATTTAAGATGTTAAAAATGATATTTTGTCCTTAAAAACGCAAGATATTGAAATTTTGCAAGAATTTCGAAAATTGGAAGGATTGTTCAGATTACGAAAAAAAATAATATGAGCGATTTTGGCAAAATTCTAAGATTGATAATGTTTAAATCTTTATTTAATTCCGGGTCTGGCCATTATTATTGTTAAAATCTTCTGAATTTTCATAGGTAAATTTTGAGTGCGAGAAAGTATCTATATGCTCAAAAAAATTTTACGAATGACTTTGAGTGACTTTTAGGATATTTAAAAAGAATTGAAGTTACTTCAGAGGAATTCATGTGACCTCAGATGAATTCAAAGGACTTCAAATAACTTCAAGTGAATTCAGATATTTCAGAAGATTTCAGGTATTTCAGGAGATTTCATTATAAAACACCTGACTTCACAATCTGTCAACTCCTCGTTCTAAAATAAAAATAAATGGAGACGTATTTCAGCGTTCGGTCAACACAATTTTTGTTAGGACCTAAAGAAACATTAAAGTTAATCTTCAATTGTCAAAAAATTGAATATTTTTTTTTAAAGCTGTATTTTTTTTATTAAATATTCAGAAGCACTTTTTTATTCTGAAGGAGTTATTAATCTATGGAATGGTTCACAGAAAATATGATAAAATGACAGCAGTTTTTCTAAAAATTAGAAAAAAAAATTCTAAAGAATAAACTTTTTATGTATAGGAAATGTGCCTATTGGATCTTTTTTTACAGAAATTCTTTGAAGTTTCAGCCATGTAAACTGATTCAATACACATATGTCAAAAGTCAATTTTTTTCTTCGATACATCGAGAAATCGCCTATGATTAAAAAAAGTACATCCGCATATGTGAATTTGATTGAAGAATACAGTATTCAAAGAGGTCGAATATTGCCTTTCGTTAAAATATTCCGGATTTTAATTTTCTCTTCTCGCATATTCTATCAACGTAATTTTTTTGCCGGCGGGATTCTAAAGAATTCCAAACAAATTCATAGTGAATTTCAAAGAATTCAGGTTAATTGCAATAAGTTGAGAAATTCATCTCCAGTAAATTATGTTGGGATAGAAAATTAAAGGACGTACCTAGAGCTCGTGAAATAAGAAGAGTACCTAACCGACCTAACCTTATTTTGTCAATGTGAGTACGTTCGTTCAGATACTTCGGTGCTTCGGTAGTTTTCCTGTTGGAAAAGGGTTCGGAATTTGATCCGGGATTGGAAGGTTAACTTCAATGGCTCGTAAGTCTTAACAAATTTGTCTTTTTGGCTACACTCTAAGAAAAAGTCTATTAACAGTGAAATTACGTTCCTTTCAGAATGCATCCTTTGAAATTAAGCAGATTTCTTTTGTCCGTCAATAGAATCGTTTCACTGTTCAAAGACTTATCCGTTAAATGCAAAACGAAAGTAGTTTTACTGATAAACGATTTCTTTTGACTTTGAAAAGAATTCCTTTAACTATTAAAGGATTTCATTTGTTGGATAGCGGAGAAAGTGCGCCTGCGCATGAGTGAATTTTTTCACTGCACGATTTATTTATTAATTGATAAAGTGAGTGGAAAAACGAGCAAAATGATGTCGAAAATGGATTACTTCAAAAAATTAGGAATCCCAGATTGTGACGCAAAAACTTTGGAAGGTACGTGTACTGAAAGAACAATTTTTGATCCGCATAACCTCACTTTTCATTGATTTTTACGCTTTTGACAATCAAAGTATAAATTTTTCTTTATTGCTTTTGACAATCAAACGTTCGTAAGACGTTCCTTATGAAATGATTTTGTAAAGCGTCGATTTTATATCTATTTTTATATTTACATTCACCAAAGTTCGGCTTTTGTACATTTGTTGCACGTCATATCATGCAATAAATTTTCTTTTAACGTTCAAATTATTCTTTCTTTTGTCGGACAATAGATTTCACTTCAAGATCAAAGGAAATCCTTTCACAGTTAAAGGATAGGATTTGAAACGACAATCCTTTAACTGTGAAAGGATTTCCTCTCATGCCAATTTTGAATGGAAAATCCTTTAACAGTGAAAGGAATCGTTTGACAGTCAATAGTCTGTTTTTAGGGTGTATATGCTGAGATATGCTATCCTTTATTTTTCTTGTGGATTGACATATTTCAATTTAAATTTATTCTGGCACCTTGTAAAAAACTAATTTACATATTTAGTTATCGTAAACAATACGAGAAAAGGATCGTCCTATTAGAGAGAGAGCGACAAATAAGAAACAACAACATCATATCACAGTAAACTCTTATATTTCGAAATTAAAAGAGTATTACATACTTGAAATAATAATTACATAAGACATTTAAAATTTATAAGGAGCGATTTGGACGTCCGATCGGACGAAAATAATGTAGATATCGACTTTATATAAAAATAATCGTTTTGTTTAATTAAATATATGCACATACATTTATACATACGAGTTCAATTCAAATAAAAATCATGGTAAGAAAATAGTCAGTGAACATATATTGCGGATAAAAAAGCAAAGTTATTTATAAATGAGATCGACTGAGACAGTATATGAATTATGGATTAGAAATACAGCTAATCGTAATCGAATACATTTATCTGTCGCTTTCGGTGATTCGCATCGGTAATGGAGAAGTGATTTATGCCATCATCAACTGGACGATTAGAGGTGTGAAAATTAGAGAAGGTTGAATCAAATTGACCTGACATTTTTCATGGACTCTGTATCGCATCGGAATTTATGATGTTTCAGTAGAGACTGATTTCAGCATATCCATCATCCATCTACTTCTCGGTAATCCGCTCGAAGAAAGGAGCTTCCCACTCTTTACACTCATATTATTCGAGACCCGTCAATCTTGTAATTAGTATTATATCATGCAAAAATTGGAATCATTTACGCTACAACCCTGAGCTAAACCTCTGAGCATGATTTGAAATGAAATCGGTCTCATGTCTTCCTTCAACTCACATATCTGAATTGGCTGATTATACATTGATCCGCATTACTCAAAATCTGCCCAGTCCCTAAACGCCATGGTTTCTTTTTAGGGGCCGTTCAAAAATTACGTCACGCTATGTTGAATAATTTTTCCACCCCGCCCTTTCTTTGTCACAGATCATCACCCCAGCGTGACGTTACAAATACTAACAGTACCCCCCCCCCCAACCATCTTAAGTCGCAATTTTTTCTTTGATTTCATATAATAAACGACTGAAATAAAACAGAAAACATATACGCATTATATTTCAACAGATATTATAGTCAAAAATGATATAAAAGCTGGAGAAATAGGGTGATTTGTCACAAAAATAAGGCAATAATAGGGAAAATAATTCTTTTTAATCAAATTAATGCATATATGTACCATATTGATTTTTCAAGAAAGAGTTGAGTTTTTAAGCAAGGAAGTCGAAAGTTTAAAAAAACAGTTGACTTTTTAACGTTATAAGATGATTTTACAACCAAAACGTTGCATTTTCGACAAACGAACTTTCAACAAAATAGTTGAATTTTTAATCAAATAGTTGAATCTCAACCTACGAAGATAAGTTTTCCACCAAGGTCGAATTTCTAAAACAAAACAGATTGAACTTCTACCACAAACAGTTGGACTAATTTAACCAAAAAATATGAATTCTCAACGAAAAATGTAATGCACTCCAGGTCCAATAGAAGCCGATCCGGTTTTGTAATTCCTAGAACTACTGGCCCACGCAGTTCCTCAGCGCGCAGGGCGAGAGACGGTTGCGACTCTCGCCTCGGAAGGGCCGCTTTGCGCGAGTACTCACTCAAGTATATTGCGCAATATTATGCATTCCAATTGGAAACGGTTCAGGTGGCCCTGACTCTCACGCTTCGAGGGTACCGAAGTACTAACAAGGCCGATGCGAGGCAACCCCCGAAACTGTTACTATATGGGACATGGCGTGTAGTTGATATTTCGACCAATAATATTTGAATTTGAAATGAAAAAAAGTTGAATTCAACAAAAAAGACAACTTTTTAACAAAATAGTTGAATCCTCCACCAAAACACATTAATTTTCAATCAAGAAGCTGCACTTTTAACCTAAAAAGATCAAGTTTCTACCAGAAAAGATGAATTTTCAACTAAGAAAGATTTTTGATCAGAAAAAAATGTCAACCAAATTCTTTAATCTTCAAGCCAAAAATTTTCAACGAACGAAAAAATTAATTTTTGACCAATCAGTTGCATTTACAATCAAATGGTTGAACTTTCAAGCAAAAGAAACAAATTTTTAATAAAGTAGTTCAATTTTCAACCAAATAGTTGAATTTCAACCTACAAAGATTATTTTTGAAATAAATGGTCGAATTTTTGACCAAAAAGGAATAAATTTCAAGCACAAACTGTTGCATTTTCAAACAAATAGTTGTATTTTTATACCAAAAACATGAAATTTTTCAAAGACAGTTGAATTTTCAATCAAAGAAGATTAATATAATAGTTGATATTCAAACGAAAAAACGGTATTATTCAAAATGAAAAATAATCTAATTTAACTCAAAAGATGAATTTTCAACGAAAAATGTAATGGATGGTATTTGAAGCAGAAAGATTTTAATTGGAAATGAAAAACAGCTGAATTGAACCAAGCAGGGTTAATTTGCATAAATATAGTTCAATCCTCAACTAAAACAGATCAAATTTTACCCTTCAGTTGCACTTATAATCAGAAAAGATCAAATTTCTACCAAAGAGCCAAAATGTCAATTTTTAGTAGCAAGGTTTAATTTTCAACCAAGAAGATTTACAATTTTAAAAAAATGAAACTGTTAACCAAACTGTTAAATTTTCAAACCAAAAAGTCAAGTTCTCCAGATAATAGTTGAATTTTCTAACCCGAAATTATAAATATTAATGAAAAATGCTAGTTTTTAACAGAATAGTTGAATTTGTAACAAAAAACTATTAATTTACATCAAAAAATGAAATAGTTAAACTTTCATTTAAATTAATTAATTTTCAAAATAAAAAATATAATAATAAAAAATTACCTAAATAGTGAAAAGTATAATAGTTGAATTTTCAACCAAATAAAAAATAAATTTTCAACAAAATAGTACTATTTTAAACCAAAAAAATTGATTTTCAACAAACTAGTTACACTTCCAACCAACAACTTGAATTTGAAACAAAAAATGAATTATCTGTGAAAAATTTAAGAGTTGAATGCTCAACTAAAAAGGATCAAGTTTCAGCCAAAAACCAATTTGTTGAATTTTCATGTAAGAAAATTAATTTTGAACTTGAGAAAGAATTTTCATGAAAATAGTGTAGTCTTCAACCAAATAGTAGAATTTTCAACCACAAAAGATAAATTCTTTTTCAACAATATAATAGTATTCAATTTTACTATTGAGTTCTATTAATTTAGTATGGATTAAAACGAAAAAAGCGTGAAGTTTCTTGAAAACATTGCAAAAAGAGGAATTCTTTAAAAAAGGAGAAAAGAGAAGTATGAGGGAAAGAGTGTTAAGTCTATATTTAGATGATGCTTTACTTGTAGAACAAATCTAGTAATTTTTTATTTTTTCAAACATTTAAAAAAATTGTTAGTCAGATTTATTTTTTCTATGTTTGATGTCATATTCTGCATTATCCCCTCCTTTCAACGTCACAAATCGTCACAAAACCTGTTAAATCTCCTCCCCCTGGTAGTGTGACATACATTTTGCATGGCGTCTGAATTGCCTGGCTATACATAGAGTCACACTACTAGCAATATCCCCTTTGTATACTATGTCTCTTACCATTAAATTGATGACCTTCACATTATTTCTATCTTCTTTTCAGAAATGAGTTTTTTTTACTACAATTTTTTTTACATTTACTACTAAGGGTCGTCCCTGTCAATAACCCTGTTTGTCTCATTTTAGTGGCTTACCTGATTTGGCTGAGCATAAATTGACATGCACTACTGAATCTCTCCCCTTGTTATCCTTCACCCCTTTTAAATAAAGCAAAGTATGTAATAATCATAGATAAATTAATCATAGACCAGCAATACATAAAAGATGTGTTTTAGGATTACGTACAATCTCATATACACTTAAAAAGAATGTCAATTATGAAATTTCAAGTGTCATATCTATGAAATTAGCTGATGCCAAAAACTCCGACGGTAATTTGAAATGACCCGAATATTCTTATGACAATTAATGCAAAGAGTGAATCTATCAGAATAGAGAAGTAGAGTATTTTCATAAAAATTGCAAAAGAGTGAGTAAATTTCGTTTAGGAAACTGGAGCATGAAGTTGAAACGTCTAATTATCTTGCCTAATAAGAGAAAATTAGTAGACCTACCTCATTCTCTTGTTATTTGCAGTGCTTCTTCATCTAGCCTGTTAATTCCCTTTGCTTGGAAGATGGATATTATGCAAATACATACGACCTTTGGAATCTAAATACATGAAGTGCAGTACTAAATTAAAAAAAATTCAATACACTACCGACAGAAAGTTTGAGTACATTTCCTTTGACCGTTTCAAAATTTTTACTTCACTTCAAAGAGGAATATCTGCGCAGAAACTGAATCTAGGACTTTGCAAGTAGAATCCGATGAAAGCTTATAAAATTCAGCCTTGAATCCGCAGACGCTAAAACTATTTTTATGAAAGAGTCAAAAAATATTTAGTTTCAAAGTTAAAAGTTTTTTTTTAACAAAATGAGTATTTTGAAATCTTTAGTTTAACTCTTTGCCATATATAGAAAGGTGTGCCTAAAAGTTTAGAAGAATCATAAAAAGAGGATTAAATCCTACTCTTCAAATGTAAACCAAGAGCGCGATTAAATAATATGTATACAGTTTAATAACAACTCGCATTTTTCCGATATAGGAATAATATTTTTTATTACGAAAGGGCAAATGAAAAACTATCGATTTGTCTAAAAAAGTAAAACTCGATTTTTTCCACATTAGGTCTCTTTCTTCGCGGATGTTCACAAATGAAGCTTAACGACGAATCTCGGACTTTTGGCTTCCCAAAAATTTATACTGCACTAATAAATATTTTGTATGAATATCCAGCAATCACACAATATTTAACCGAGCTCTTGATTCACATTCACAGAGAAGGATTTACTCTTGATTGACTTTTTATTTTAAAGCTAAATATTTTTTGACTCGACCATTAGAATAGTTTCAACGTATGCTGATTCGACGCTAAATTTTAACATCTTCCAAATGATTCTACTTACGAATTAGTAGATTCAGTTTCTGCACAGACATTAGTTTTTGAGGTGATTATGGATTTTTAAAAGATCAAAGAAAATGTACCCAAACTTTCTGTGGATAGTGTCAAAAATAAAAATTTTCCAATTACAATATGTATGTGTAGATAAGAAAAATTAATTTTGTTTTTTATTTTTTTTATAGATTCCTAAGAACATGTAGTATTTCAAGAAACTGAAACATTTGTGAAGATTCAAACAAAATCTTAATGAATTAACAGTCAAGTACGCGAAATCTCATTAAAATTTCAGTATATTTAATTGCTGAGTGATTAAGTTGATAAAACAATATGTGACTTGTTACTGAATGCACAGTCTACATTTCCGCTCATATATATCGCCCTCAGCATCATCTGTGAACGACAATGAACAATTAGAGCGCAACATGATCGACTAACTTTTTACCTACCATACGAGTGGTGCAAATTAAAATTTTTCATTTCCACATTCGTGTCTACCTGTTTTCTCGGAGGTGTTTATATCCTAGAATTACGGCTTTCATAATTCCAAAGTACTTTGAATAATCCCTTTTTTCATAGAAAGGAGGTGTTATTTGAAACATGATGCTAAGAATGATTAATTATAAGATTTCAGAGTATCAATTATTTATTAATTAAGGATACTAATGAGTATAACAAAAAATCAAGAGAGTAACTAAACAATGAAACTCTTGAAAATCTGAGGTAGTGAAATATTAAACTTCGTATCCATGCAAATTTCCAGGTAAAATTAAATCACTCCTCAATGAAAAATCAAGTACTAGTCCAATATTCATGTTTCCGCTGAAACAATTTCGCGCAACGTTACAAGTGCTCTGCGCGAAACCGAGTTAAATGGAATTTGAAATATCAAATTGAAATAGTTTCAGCAGATCGAAAAATTACATTTCGCAAATCAGATGGACATTGGAAGAGTTTATTTTAGAGTTAAAATAATTCAAATCACATATATTTTAAAAGCTGAAGGTATTACGGGAATATCTCTCTATGGATCATTTGGTAAACATTGCAGGAAAAGTGAAAAAAACAAAGATTTTCATTATTAAATAAAGCGATTTTTGTTATCTTTTTATTATTTTAACCAACTTTCGAATAGGATCTTGTAATATTAGTAATTTATTTAATATTAAGTTATTCACTAAGGAATTAATTCACTTTCATTCAATTTACTGTTTGATAATCAATTTTATTCGAGAATTAAATATTTGGAAACAAATAATAATATAAATACAGTATTTTTTTTGTTTGGATGCCGAATGCTCATTTTTAATTACCGTAATCTATTTCAGCTTTAGAGAAAAAATATAAATATGCAAAAGCATCCCAGATAACAATTTGCTCACACCTTGCCCGCATGGTGTTTGCACGCGTGTCGACCGATCGGCACGTTGTGAGGGCAAGAGTGCAAACATATGTGTCCTCATATGCGTCGCATATGCGCCGCACGCGTGTCGGCGCGTGCGTGCCAGCATCGTGCTAGCATGCACGTGTTTTGAGTTATAATTATTGAAAACAAGATGTTAAAAATAACATAAGTAACAGGAAACATTGTATGACGTTTTTAAGAAGAGACTCCTGTATTGAAAGTTGGTTTTTCACAACTGATTTTTTTGTTTTAGTTTTTCTTCTAGTTGTATATTTTTCTTTATTTTTATTATTCGACTATAAAATACTTATGGTGCGTTTTCATGAAGCTAACATTTTAGAGTTCAAAAAATTATTTTTAAACAATTACAACTCTTGCCGACTTTGTTCTTTGCCTCAAAATTTGTTTATACTCCAAGCTAATTTTCCGAACCGAAACCCAAGAAAAAATGTTTATTTAATTTAAACAAAAATAATTATTCACTTTTATTTCGACTTTTTGTCTGTAAAATAAACTTGAAAAATGACAAAAATTTAGAGGATGAAGCGAATTTGTTGCTATATGCCGACATTTTCCCCTAAGTACCTGACCAGCATGATAGACGCACGCTGTGCTGCATATCATGCAAACCGTGTGCGGGCACTATGCGGGATTACTTATTACCCTCAGAACGTGCTGTCACTGTGCTTGCATTGTTGCCGACACATCGTGCTTGCACGCCATGCGCCCATGTGCGTCCGCATGCATTGTTATCTGGGATATTTCACGGTATTGAAAAATATATAGAAAATCTGAGCAAGTGCGATTCTTTGTCATTAGGGGCAATAACTTTTTCAAAATGCATGCTTTTTTGTTTCCGCGATACCTTGATATTCCGTCTTTAAAATTAGGTAAATAGTTTTATTAATTATTTTTTAATTTGCCGTTAACTTGTTACGGTGTTTTTATAAATTATTTCAGCGCCAAAAACCCATCCAATAATTTAGAGAATCCCGTCACCTCCGAGTTGACGCTATTCTTGTGAAATTTTCTGTGGCGTATTCGGCCATCTATTTTCTAGTTAGCCAAGTTACGGTCCACATTCTCGAGCTAACGGTACCGTCAAATGGGAGATTACGGACATGCGCGCTGAATCCGGACATTTCGATATTAATATTTTGAATTACCTATGTGGGTTTTAACCAGAATCTAGATCCAGATAAGGCTTTATTAAGGCTTTAACTGGTTTCAGATTCTAGTAATTTGAACTATTAATTCAGGAATGTCCGAGTTTACCCCACATATCCGAAATTACCCCGTTTGACGGTACTCTTGCGAAATGATTCTCGACAATATTTAAGTTAACGGTTTTCGTAATCAGGTGTATCTTTTTTCACGCTTTCATTGATATAAAAAAGTAATTTTTCGACTTTTTTAGTTCAAGGTGTTTTTTAAAGTCCAGAGCATATGGATTCAATATAATCTCATTCACATTCTTTAAAATGAAATCAAGGAGCATTGGTGAGTTGGAAGACTAAAACATCAATGAAAATCCAACCTTTTTATAACATCGCTTCTATAATAATCATTACATTTATCCTGGTTTTATTTATAATAAGATACCATTCCATCTTACGTACATGTGCATCTGTGACGCGCATATGAGAGGTTAAAATGCGTTCACTTGAGAAGTGATTGCGAGAATGTTTGGCACGTGCAGAAATATAGATAAGTTCAGTGAATATACAAACATTCCCCTTAAATATAGCTTACGCGAAGAAATACATGAGGATTTGTTATAATTCGATAAATGTTCTCGCCTTTGGCAAAGGCATTAGCTGCATTTTGTTCCAGAGAAAAAAGTGGCAGATGGTTATTTACGACAAAGGAAAATCGTAAAACTATATGCTTTGTGTAACGTTTTATGATGAGAAAAAATTAAAATTGTTTCAGCGTATAAATCGCATTTTAAAAATAATAGGAAAAACTGATTTTACAGGTCTAATGGAAAAATTTGAAGTAGGTGGTCTAGAAGGAATTTCATTTGTCTGAAAAAGAATCTTTTTGCAGCAAACATTAGCCTTTTGCGACAAATTTCACCTGATTTTCCAGCTAAATAATTCTGTTTGTGTAAAGAAGATATTCAAGTGGTACAAAACAAAACAGGCAAGACAACGCAACGATGCTTTTGTTTCAAGACATATTTTTTAATATTACAAAAATATAAAAAATACATTTTGAACGTATTTCCGGATAAACTATTCATCAATATTCAGAGAAATATTCTCTTTTGTCAAAAGGATGTTTCTTGGCACACATGAAATTTTCTTTGAAATTTAGGGTTAAGAGGAGTTTCATTTGTCTGAAATAAGAATCTTTTATAGTGGAGGCAGCGTAGACCAAAAAAGTATGTTATCTCACATTGGTCTGAAAAAGCTCGGATTTGAATAATTTTTTTTCTGAAATGTTCTAAATTGGAAGTACTAAAAGGTTTATAGTTTAAAAATTCCCGCTCGAAATGCAAAATTGCAAAAAATCAAAAAATACCTGAAATTTGAGAAAAAAAATGTTGAACGTAATTGATTGATTTGTTTACTTAAAAATGAAAAATAATAATTTATTATCAAAAGTAATTAATAATTAGATATATAATTAGGATTGTATTAATTGAAAAATAAAAAAAAATAAAAAAAATACCTGAAATTTAAGAAAAAAGAGCTGAACGTAATGGCTTCTTTTTTTGTCTAAGAATGAAAAATTAATAATTAATTAATAAAAATAATTAATAATTAGATATTTTATTATGATTTTATCAATTGCCAAATTGAAAAAATCCAAAATTACCTTAAATTTGAGAACATTATTTTAACTTGAATGATTTTTTTTTCTTACGAATGAAGAATAAAGACTAATTAAGAAAAATAATAAATAATAAGATATTCCATTGAGATTTTATTGATAACAATTCACACAAATTCAAAGTGAAATATTGTACATGAAAAAAATCTCTGCAAAAAATGTAGGATGTGATATAAATTGCTACATTACTTCCGTATTTCTTCAATAATCTTGCCCTAATTGTTCTATTGTCTGGAATATAAAAAAAAATTGTTTCATATTTTTATAAATAAAAATTCTTTGAACAATTACCAAATATAATTGAAAAATTTCTTATCATGTCCATTTTCTATATATATATTATATACAATATAGAGTCGGGCATATTTCATGGCACAAATGAGTGATTACAAACTGTTTAAATAATTGAGAATAATTTCAAAGAAAGTATGTCACTGTTAACATTCTTTAATTGTATCCATAAATTTTTATTTTATTTCCTACAATATTAGCGAGAAAAAATTAAAATTGTTTAAATAATTCCCAAATGTGTATTATCATTTATATTTTATATTGATATATAATATCATTTATGACGACACAGAGTAACGTTTCACGATTTGCGGGAGCAAAAATGCTGTTTAAACAAATTATAATTGTTTAAATTGTGAATTGTTTTCTTTAGCCTGCTGCTTACACAACTCAGTACAGCCTGATGGGGACAAAAATTATTTGAATTTTTTTTTATAAATAAAAAATGGTAATTTTATACATTATTTTCTCTCACAGGTCCGTCTTTTTTTGGGGCACGCCGCAATTACATAAGGGTTATTTCATGAGAGGTTCGTTTTTTTAAAGTGTTATTTCAATAGTATAGCAGAACTCAGAATGGACTCAAAAGTACTTTGTTCTTTTTCTTTTTTAATAAACTGCACAAAACTTATATAGGTCTCAAAATATCGTATACACATTGTAGAGAAAGCAATTAGTCCCTTTAAAAAGAATTTTCTCGTAAACGGCTACTTTTTTTCAACAAATTTTTTTATGATTCAATAGAACCAAATAACAGGTCAAAATCATTTTATGATTTTTCTTTGAAATTAAAAAAAAAAAAAGTTATGCAGTTTTTTATATGTCCACTCTGGCATTTTTTGGGACCCATCGTTCCTTTGAAAAGGATTTTCTCCGAGGTGGTTGCTTTTTTTTAAGCGATCTTTTCACGAATCAATAGGGGAAAATAATCGCTCGAAACGTTTTTCTAGTCTGGACAAAAAATTCAAATTTGCAAAAGTTATGCAGATTTTTCAGTGTCAAGCGCGGCGTTTTTTGGGAAACGTCGCTACTTTGAAAACGATTTTCTCTGAAACGGGTGCTTTTTTAAATACTTTTTTCTTATCATTTGTTGTACCCTAATAGTACTTTAAGACTGTCAATTAATTGTTTTTTTCAATTAAATGGGCAAAAGTTAAACAGAATTTTGTCCCTCCTGTGACATCCTCATTTTCTCACTTACGCCCTTGTACCGTGTCCTGGACATTTCGCCCGCCATAAATTTTGAAATAATTCATAAATAATTAATCCCGTACTTCTTTTTATTATTTTCATTGGAGTATATTATTATTGCAATATATTTACCTTGTATTGTGAATCCATTCCAGGGTCGAAAACGTGGTTTTCGTATGCCTGAGCGAGAGCGCTATACCTAAGCGCGCGGAACACCTGCCCATTTTCCACTTTTCCGCCACTTTTTCCATAAAATTTCCTTCCCAACAAAGGTCCTATACATTATACTATAATATAAGGTATTTCGGTACTCATTTCTGAACATTATCTCGTACATAAACGATATTTCTTTACATAAAATTTCCTAATTAACGTAAACCTGAAAATATCTTAAATAAACAATTTGCGGGAATTTTAAACATGTAAACATTTCATTATTTTACATGTTTAGTATGTAAAAAAAAAATCAAGCAAATCCGAACTTTTTCGGACCAATGCAAGATAAATACCTGACGTGCCTCCACTATTAGTTGCCAAATAATTCTGTTTCAGTCAAAAGCGAAATCCCCGTGGTTCCGAACAAAATAGGCTAAATTCGACTATTTAAATCTAATTCGAAGTTTTTATAGGCAGGGCTGTCACACAGTCACTTGAGTCACTCTCAGTCTTTTTTTTCTCAATTCCCCTTTTATTAATTTTTAGTAAATTTTTATTAACTCTTCTTTTAATAAATTAAAACATTCAATTCAAGGGCTAAACGCTATTGATTTGAAGTCTATACCTATTTCTGAATGTTCTTGAATTCTTTGGAATTCCTTTGAAAACCACTGAATTCAATGGATCTATTTTGGGTTTGCAATTTTTTAATTCACTTTTAAGACCTTGATTTTTCTATGTTAACAAATTTTTTGTCCATTTACTTCAATTATTTTTCATTTATATTGAATTGGTATACATTTCATTAATTTCTCTTAAGTTCCCTTGAAGTTCTTTATAATTCTCTTGAATTTATTTGAATTTGCGCTGAATTCTGTAAACTCTTATTTTACTTAATTCAATTGACATTTTTTGATTTCGTAAATTTTGTTTAATTCATTCAAATTCTTATGAATTTCATCAAAGTCTTCTGAATTTCCTTACATTCTTTTAAATTAACTCCAAATTTAATGAGACAAATTGAATGTTTTGGATTTTTCCAATTTTTTTTAATTGTTTTGAATTCTTGTAATTCCAAGCATTCTTACAACTTTTATCGAATTCTTAAGTATTCTTTTTAATCCAGAAGAACATTAGTCACTTTTTCGGTTCAAGATGGTCACTTTTTTATGTTAAATTAGGATGCGTGTATAATGTACAATTTACCATGTTCTTTCAACTTATTTGTCACATAAATGTATTATTTCTTTCTATATAGAAATTTTATTTTCATAGTGCACGGGTAAGGAAAATCTAACCTTTAGTTGCATGGTGAAACTGAGAAAAATTCAAGATCTCTAACGTAAAATTTTATTTATATAAGCCAGGCGTATACAATAGTATTTCAAATTATATTTGGCATGTCGAAAAGTAACTTTATTATTAAATAACGGTCAAAAATTGTATTTTTACAATAAATGTAACAAAAAACATTTTTCTAGATTTTCATTGCATTATTTGAATTGAAATAATTATTTTTTTGAACAAAAACTTAACACAAACGGTTAATATTCGTTTGTTCAAAATAAAAAAAAAAATAAAAAAATTATTGTCAAAATAACAAACGTTCTTAAATTTTTGGTTTTGAGGCGTCACCTGACTTACAGAAGTCATTAATTAAGCACTAGAATCAGTAGATTTGCAATTAATAACATTTTTCGTCAAGAAAATTAAATTTTAAAAAATACTTCAAATTTAATGCTGTTGAATAAATAAAGTCAACTTTAACTTAGCTGTACCAAATTTTCAAACCACACAATAATAACTGTTTAACAATTTTCAAAATAGTTATTTTAGGGATTTTAGGATAGTAGAAAAAGTACCCGGGACCAAAGCAAAATTTACATGGTGATTCGATAAAGGACTGATGTAGACACTTTGTGAATGTCAGATTTTGCCGTTTATTTCCCCAAAAGATATTTATCTCGGAAAATATGGAAAAACCTCTAATGTATCGATTTTGAAGTGATAATTTGTCAACTTTTGTAAAAATACAATTTTTGATTGATAGGTATTTGACCATACATTTACTTTAACCCTTCAACTGGAACTGAATTCTTAATCATGTGTGTGAGTTTGGACACATTTTTTTCTTTAAGTTTTTCAGTTTAACCAATTGGCATTGCTGAAAAGCGACACCAATATTTTCGAGATTTTCGTGACACACCAATTTTTTAGATATGGATTATATTTTATATTTTTATTCCAAATGATGACTGTGAAAACTTGATGACTTTAATATATTGAGGAATGATAATAAAACCATTAACAAACCAAACTTACATTTTTTTCTTTATTCCCAAATGTAAACAGTAAATTTCAATTGTATTTCGACGGTCCTACGAAACCTTCAAAATTAGGAGCCAACATAAATGCAGTATGAAATGTATCAGATCGTATTTTCTAACGGGAACAACTATATCATTTATAACTTAATGGAAAAAGCAAAATAGAATTTTCATTACAGAAGAAACGCAAGTGAAATTTCATTTCTATAAAAAGATCAGCAATCAAAAATAGAAAATGAATATTTTGTGCATATGTAGTGATATACCAAATATTTTGCAGGCGTATCTCTAGGATATATTTGAAAAAAATGAGCAGAAAATTATCTAAATTTGAGATAAATTATTATTTTGGTGGGCAGTATTTTTTGTTTCTCCCCTTAAATAATTCCGAAAGAAAATTCTAATATATGTGTATTATCTAATATATTTGTTTAAATTAGCGATTTAACGTATTTTCAGTTAAAAAACATAAGCATTATTTTATAAAGTGACAAATTACCCTCAGCTGTCAAATTGCGTTTTACTAATTTCTAATTTAATTATCCATGTAGTTTCTTCCTTAGTTTCAAAGATGATTTATAAGCGAAAGAAATTAAATTTTTCTTAAAATTGAAGGAAAGCTAAACGATTCTAGGTCCACTTTTTGACGAAATTGAAACGTATTTAAATATTTTGAAGCATTCAAACTGAGTTGATGAATCATACTAAACTATTCCATTTTTTAACAATTCGACAATCATGATAGGATTCTGACAAGTATTTAACAATTGGAATTTTATTATAATAATCAAAAAATGTTGCACTAATACTGCAAAATTTCCTTCGTTTCATTGAATAGTGTTATTTATTTATAAAATAAATGAGCATATGTATTTAAGATAAATTTCACAAAGATTTTTGTACCATTCGTATATATAATTCCAGACGAAACTTAACCATTTTCATTAGATTATTACATGCACATGTTTCCCTTTTCACTTTTTCAATTATAATATTGCATGAAAAAACTTTGAGAGTAGGATATTCATTCAAAAATTATTTGTACAACTGAAAAATTTAATTCTGATACATATCAGCCTGTTGTTTTTATAGAAAAAATGTAAAAAAAATGATTCCCTTCATATCATACCATTTTCATCATGCCAATTATTTTCATTTTATTCCATATGAAAAAAATTGATTGATTGTATGAAATGTCATCCGGTAGCATGTCCCTGACTACTTTTTTCAAATCAATGGCGTTATATCTTTAAAAAAAAGTATAGGATCTAATTGTTATATGTACACGTATTTTTCAGAATTATTTTTAGAATTATAAAATAAAGCTGTTTTCTCATTTTCAATTATAGTTTCAGAGTTAAAATAACTTTGTAAATATCACTGAATATTTATGTTATGCCATATCAAAACCGTTTTTTCTTAGTTTTATGATATAAAAGTTTAATTTCCACATTCAAATTGATTAATAATTGAAGATTAATTATTATTATACGTATGCCATTAAGCCAAATTTCTTTCTGGGCATAATTCCAACCTCTTGATTTTCATAAATCATTAGTTTTTCTAATAATATTAGTAGTACCTAGTAATATTAGTATTAATATTAAATGTAATAATCATAAGTTCTCGGAATAATATAAATGAATAAACAAGAACGGGTTAATCCATAAATTACGTAAGGAGTTTTTCTGCAATTTTCTACCTCCTCACCCTATCTAAGATACCGTGAGATTTACTCTTTTTCCATTTAACTGCAAACTGAATTAATAGATCCTAATAAGAAATCAAATTCTTTTTTGTTGAAAGTTCATTTCTTCAGTTGAAAAGTTGACTTTTAAATTCATGGTTAGGAAATCATCTTTTTTTGTTAAAAATTGACCTGTTTTGTTGAAAATTCAATAATTTTGTTAAGAAGTTATACTTTATGGTAAAAAATGCAACTTTTTTGTTGGTTCCAAAATTAATCTCTTTTTGTATGCATAAGTTCTTTTTGGTTTAAAATACAACTGTCTGGTTAAAAATTGATCTTCTCCAGTTAATAATTCAAGTTGTTGTTGAAACTTCACATTTTCGGGTTGAAAATTCAACTATTTTGTAGAAAATTCGATTTTTTCGTTTAAAACTAATTTTTCGATTGAAAATTTATCTATTACATTTTTGGTTGCAAATTTATATTTCTTATGTTAGTTGAAAATTCACATTCCTCTCTTTTGTTGAAAATTTAACTTTTTGGTGGAAAATTTATTTCTTTAATTGAAAATACGTCTTTTTGATAAAAAATAATTTTTTTGTGTTAAAATGCAACCATTTGATTAAAAAATTAATCTGTTGTAGTTGAGGATTCAAGTCTTTTGTTGAAAATTTGCATTTTTCAGTTAAATTCGACTGTTTTTGATTTAAAATAAAAATATTTTTTGGTTGAAATATGATCTTATACCGTTTTAGTTGGAAATTCTTCTTTTTAGGTTGAAAATTGAACTCCTTGGCTGAAGGTGGACCTACTTTCTCAAAAATTTATTATTTTGGGTTAAGATTCATCATTTTTGTGGAAAATTCATCTCTTTGGTTAAAAATTGAACTAATTTGTTAAGAATTCGTTTTTGTGGGTAAAAATTAATTTTTAGAACTTTGGACACATGTAGTGGTTATATTGATATAAAAGTTCAGTCGTATCGAAGAGGTAGGCATTTATTTTCTAATATATTTTGGAAATTTGCAAAATGTAATACTTTTTTATGTGTGGCCTTCCAGGAGAAGATCATTTTTTCTATTAAAAAATAATTTTTTTAAATTAAAATTTATCTGTTCGATTTTTGGTTGAAACTTAATCTATTTTAGTCAAAAATTAAACTATTTTGTTGAATACCTACATAATTTGTTGAAAATTCGACCTTTTCGCAGAAAATAAATCTTCTTGGATGAAAATTCAACTATTTGGTCGAAAGTGTGTATATTCTGTTGAAAATTAATTGTTTTCAGTAGAAAATTAATTTTCTTGTTTGGAAATTCACCTTTTTCAGTAGAAATTAATTTTCTTGGTTGTAAATTCATCTTTTGGATAGAAAAGTCAATTATTTGGTTGAAAATTCAACCATTTTGTAAGAAGATCGTCTTTTCGGTTTGACAGTTCAACATTTTGGATGACATTTTTTCTCTTTATTGATTGAAAAATCCTTCTTGGTTGAAAATTCAACTCTTGTTGAAAATTCGTCGTTTGTATTTGAAAATTCCTTTTTGGGTAGGAATTTTATCTTTTTCAGTTAAAAGTGCAACTGTTTAGTTGAAAATGAATCTTTTTTGGTTCAGAATTCAACTATTTTGTTCATAATTTGGCTTTTTTCATCTTATTTTGAAGTGAGGTAAACATCTTTTCTCCTAATCATCTTACGCTATTTTTGCATGACCCTTACATAACTTCACTGAAGGAATTTAGACGGCAGAAATTAATTATGATAGGGAGGGGAGGGGCCTAAAAACTTACGGAACTTAAAAAGGGGGAGGGCATGGTTAAAAATTGCAGAAAAAAACTTTACGTAATTAATGCACGGTCCCTAGCTAGCAATTATTTCAATTTTGTAGGGGAGACCTGGGCGAGATGAGCATACGGGGTCAAATGAGACACTGAATTTTCTCTCAAAATATGTGGTTTTTATTACTGTTCTTTTCGGGTATAATTAAAATAATGATATTGAATATCTCGAAATAAAAGAATAGACTGAATGAATTAAATAAATTAAAAATAAAAACGGTTAAAATTTCAACACCTGAATCCTGTTATTCTGTCGTATTTTAAAACAGAAAGAAAATTGTGAAAATAACAGATAATATTTTCAACCTAAGGTTTTTCGTAAAGTTCATTTATCGAACTTTAATGATGTCATGTATTTATACACATATATTTGATAAAAACCTGTAATATTTAAGATTTGATCAAAATTGTGATTTGGGGCGGAATGAGCTAGGTTTATGGGGCGAGATGAGACACGCATGTCGTGCTTGTCAAGTGCAGAGTTGAAAATATAAAATTGTTGCAATGGTGAGAACCTATAGAAGAAAAACTAACAGACAGTCATGGTCAGAAGAGTCTATGGATGCGTTTGTAAAATCTGTGATGCAAAAGAATCTGAGTGTTAGAGCAGCTGCAATTGCTCAAAAAGTTCCAAGAGCAACTTTAGCTCGTAAAGTTGAAAAATGTTTGCAAAAAGATGTTTCGGTGGAAATGTCTTGCAAAAAAGGTGAGTGATAGAAGTATGTGTATGTATAATTTATGAAATGAGGTCTATCTATTATATCATAAGTCTTTGTTATTATACGATGTTAAGGTTAATTTCGTTATTAAATTTTAGATGTTTTTGTAATTGCTTTTTCAGCATTATTATTTTGTGTTCAAAAATTTAATTAAAATTCTTGTGTTCAAACTTAAAAAAAAAAGTTTAAATCATTAGGACTGTGATTAGACTGTTAGAGGTTAAAAATGTTACGAGGTTACAATTCCTATTTTGTTTAAAAATACACAAAAGAATTGTAGTAAACTGATCATTAATTGCATCTATACTTTCAAATATTTACAAACCCGTTCCCTTGAGTAATAAGACTAAATAATACCTACAAAATCACAAAAAAATAAACTTCTATAAACAAAAAATAATTAATAGTTAGCGTGTCTCATCTCGCCCCAGAGCTGGGGCGAGATGAGACATATGCACAGTTTATAATTTACATGTTTTTAAAGCAATTCATATTTTTAAAACACTTCGTGCTTCATAAAATTGATACCTGAAAATCCTTACTATGCTCATCTCGCCCCGGTCTCCCCTAAATATTTCCAACAGATACTTCGTGACGTGCAATTAATGTATAGAATGAAAGCCGCGTTTTCAATTTGAAGGCATCTACGAGTTTATTGATCGATGAGGTTGCAAGAACGTTTACGTGACACTTCATTAAACGGCCTGCAGTATTAAATTCAACGCACGGAGTTTAACGATCTGTCGGTACCTAGCGACATGCCACCTTTAAGGTCCTATAGGGTGACTGTCCCAATTACTGGGGTATCAAGCGTTAGTCTAACTTTATTTGACTATTATTTTGGTATATAAGGGAATAACCCTATGTTTTTGTTCCACGATAAAGTAGGGCGCTTTTTTATTTAAAAACAGTAATAAAGCGCAAGAAATAAATCAATATACAAAAATATTGAAAATGTAGATAACATGTACGTATTACAGCGGATGAACAAGACCTGTATACCTATTACAGAGTCTTTATTACTGTGTATTCAAGTTTTATATGTACGAACGTATCAAAAGTAAAAAATATAACGTACGTGGGGTTTTCTTATTAACCAGAATCTTATATTATTTAAAAAAATCATGAAATAATATAAAATTGACCTAATGTTTATTCTATATTCAAAAATCAAATAGTAGAGATTTTTACCTATTACTGTATCCCTCTTACTGCGAATTTATAGCTTACATTTTGAAAACATTGTTATTAACGATTAAACAACGTAACAATGTACTTGAATTTATCAATTTCTTACAGTTTTTGATCTTATAATTATTTTACTCCGAGTATCAAGCATATATATGAGTACAGCAGTAATTGGGACATTTACCCTGTCGTGGAGTGTCTGTTGAGTTAAATTCCTCGACAAACTTCACTTTGAAATAGTGGAGCGGTCAGGTATTTGCATTACATCTAAACTGCATGGATTGTATTAGCACAGGCTTAAGCTGTGTTCAAACTGTGTCTGTTACAATTAACAGAAACAGCTGGACCAGACTTGACTTCACTCGTTGTTCCATCTGGAACTGGATATAGACAATAGACATAGTGAGCAAACGGAGAGAAGACTAGGAAGTCATGTCCTATCCAATATGATGTTCATTTCGATTCCATCCAAGAGAAATCGTCGGGTAATACTGGCCTTTGCTTTTCGTTAAGTAAACAATGTTAGGAAGGAGTTTTGCTGAGAGTATCCTTCCGCTCGAATTTCCCGTCCAATTGACACAGAGTATCAATCAACATCAATTTTATTTGTTTTCATCGCTACTCGTCAAACATTCATGCCAATTAAAACCAGGAAAGTAGTTCAGAAGTCTGCAAAAATGCGAAGATTCCCTGTGATGAGTTCCATGCTGAATTTAGAAAACAAAAATATTTGCCAAATCGACTTTTAAAGGATAGGATCACCAATGAATGTTTTGACACATTTCAATTGCTTTCTCATAGAGGAACCTTTGTGTAGATGAAATTTTTTGAACCTCATTTTTTGATATATATTCACATAATTCGATCTCAGCAATCCAAACATAAAGTTTCGAAAAAAATTGCGTATGCTTGTGTTTTTTTTGTGTCAACAATATTTTTTGATGATAACTTAAAAGCAAGTTTGGATATGGTCATGGAATTTGGAGGAATTGTAGTACTGATCTCCATCATTGATTAAGTTCTCCTTTATTCATAATGTGTACCCTAAGGATTTACATGATCTCTGTTTCTTACGATTCTTTAGCCTACATATTTTATAATATCTTATCCTTACCATTTACAGTTATTTACAACTATTTATATAAAATCTTATATCCAGATCCTTATTTCTATTTTTCACGATAGCGCCATTTGGGACGTGTTAGCGAACGAGTGAGCGAGCGATCGAAAGCGAGAGAAAGAGAGAGAGAGCGATAATGCAACCGCATCTGAATCTACTTATGCTATTACATAACCATTACTTACAAATCTTAACGCTTCTAATCTAAGCGGCTTCCGTTTCCTTTTTCTTTCACTTCTCTTGTACCTCCATTTTGCCATTTTTTTACATCCATTCTTTCATTTTTTCTCATTCGCTCCTCTATTTCCTTTCAACTCCTTCTTCCACTCTTCCCCCAATCCATCCTCTCCTATAATCTTTACCACATTCTCTTGCCAGCTTTCTTTATCTTCCATTCCTCTCCTGCATCCTTCCCTTTCCTCTTCCCATTCACAGACTCTACACTTTCTGTTCTCTTTCTATTGCTAAAACATCCCTTCCCTTACCTCGTTTCCCAATCTAAATCTTGCTATTCTAGTCCATCTTCTCTTTCCTTATCCCTTTTCTAAATACTTTAGTACTTATCTACTTTGGTACCATTTATTAAATTTTGATTCCTCCATCATCCCCCTTCTTTCTATCAATTGTCTTTCCGTCTCCCTTTTTTCCAATTCTTTATAGTTTACTCCAGTCCCGTCTTCTATATCTCTAGCATTGGAGAACTTTTTTTCTTTCATACTTTCTTCCCATAACGTTAATTCCATCGCCCTCCTTCTACTTTCTTCTATCACCATCAAACACGTTCTCGCTAACTCCCCTCTCTCTCCCTCCCTTAGCTTCGTCTTGAACTTCCATGCCCTCTTTCCCGCTCTAGTACTCAATTCATCCCTTTGCGCTCCTTCTTTCACCATATATCCCGGCTTCCTCCAGTCTACCCCTAGCGTCCACCTTACATACCCTTTTGTAAACTCTCAATCTCTTTTCTTTCTTTTTATCCTCATAACTCTGCTTCATAAACTAATACCGGCCATACCAGCGTATCAAATAACCACATTCTTCTTCTCAATCTTTTACCTTCTTTTTCTGATTCCCCATATCTGTTTCATTACTCTGCTACAACCTCGCAGGCTACCTAAAACAGACTCAAACGCTCAAAATATCGCTCACTTCTTAACTTCTATTGTTATCAACACGCAATCTTTCACTAAAAAACCTTTTGTTTACACTCTGCCCATTAAATCGCTACAAATCTCACTGCAATTTACTAAAATCAGAACTACACAATCACCGCTACCAAACACTTTGATACCGGACACGGAAGTCCCATCATTGATTAAGTTTAGAATCGGATAAAAAAAGAATAAATATTATCTTTTCGAATTTGTATCTTTCTCAAACCTTGATTAAGATGTAATTCTTTCGAAATTTTGATTATATTTGACAAAGATTGTATACGTATATTTCAGCAAAATATATCTTTTCTTAACAGAAAATGTGGATTTATTAAACATCGTGAGAATTAAAAAAAAATGGTTTAATTCCAAATTTCAAAGAGTTTTTATCACAGTGTTGGCAATAATACCAGAACCTATGAATGAAATTTTTTCAAACACGGAATCGTAGTTAGTTGATATAATTCAATAAAATGTTCATTACATGCTATCTCGATACAAAAATGTTTATTTTCAGGAATTGTTATTTTTAGTTTATAAGTAGAGTTTTTTTGAGCATTAGGCAACATAATGAAAAAAGAAACATTCTGTGACCAAATGAAGTTATTATATTTACAGATTCGTAATTTTTGCTAACGTTTATAAGAGAAAAACTTACCTAATTTTGGGAATATAGCAATACTTCAAGAGCTGTAAGACCTGTATGGCCAAATAAACTTATGATATATACAGATTCGTCAATTTGTTTAATATTTATTAAATTTTTTTTCTTAATTTCTAAAATAAACCACTTAAAAAAAAGAAGCTATAATAAATAATGTAACTAACACGTAAAATCACCTTTTCCATCCCCTAGACTTCTTTTACAAACCAAAATCCTCTTTTCCATTTCCTTAGTCTCTTTTTACAATCCAAAGTTCCTTTTCCATCCACTCAAGACTCCTTTGAGAATCAAAAATCACGTTTTCCATCCCCGCAGACTCATTTTACAATTCGAAATTACCTTTCCAGCACCCCTTACTCATTAATTTTTTCAAGAATTAATTATTCGAGAATTATCTGTAACAATGAGTAACTAACTAATTAGTTAAGAATTTTAACAATTTTTCAGACAAAAAATTAAAATGTTGTGTAGCAGTCTTCACTCTGTAACTAATACCAATATATGTACTTCTTATAATGTAATAACATAATTTTCATGTAAATAACTGGGACTTCTTAAAAACACTTTCCCGAATGTGACGTATGCATTAAATTTTATATTCTCATCAGAGAAGGTATTACATTTGTGTAAAATTTGAGACCCCCCCCCCTTCGTTTTTCCAATAAGGGTTGTTTTGTGAAATAAAATGCTATGATATGATTCTCATGTTCCTTTATGAGTTGACTCACCGCATCCTGGTTTCTCTAATGTAGACTTCGCCACAAGAGCACGGGATTTTATATACTCCCGGGCAACTGAGAGGTGCTTTTTTATCTTTAAGGTTGTTGAGAAGTTGTCTTTTTTTCGCAGGTGCTTTGAATATGGTTTGGATGTTGTGTTTGTTGAGAATTCTTCCTATTTATTCTGTGATACCTTGGATGTAGGGTAGGATGGTGGTCGTTTTTGTCTCTCTTTCTTTAGTAGGTTGTGTTGCCTTGTTTTTTTGAGCGTATTTTCTTATTGCTTTATCAATATGTTTGTTTGTGTAATCGTTCTGTATTCGGATTTGTTTGACGTTTTGTAATTCCCTTTGTAAGTTATCTTCATCTGTTATGGAGACAGCTCTTTATACAAGGGATTTGATAACCGATTGCTTTTGAGATGGGTGTTAGTGGGAGGAGACATGTAGGTATCTGTTTGTATGGGTGGTTTTTCTGGAAACTTCATGTCCTAATGTGTTATCAGATCTTTTGTGAACTAGTTCATCCAAGAAAGGCAATTTTCCGTTCCGTTCGATTTCCATGGCGAACTGGCTATTAGGGTGTAATCGATTGATAAAATCGGAAAAATTGTGTAGTTCTTCTAGTCCAAGTCTCCAGATGACAAAAGTGTCGTCAACGTAACAGCACAAAAATTCCGGTTTAAGCTTGGAGTGGTTGAAGATTTTAGTTTCTAGATGTTCCATTAAGATGTTGGTTATCACAGGTGTATGGCTATGGAATCGGAGGGTAAGTTTGGAAAGAATTTTATAATATCGATTGTATCAAGAATTGGTACATTCGTAAAGAGATATACTATGTCGAAACTCACTAGGATGTCTTGGGGTTGAATGTGAATTTGTTGTATCTTTTTGATGAAATCAAAAGAGTCTTGGACGTGTGTGATAGAGTTTTCTGTGAAAGGATTCCGTTCTTTGGTGATTAGGCGTGCTAGTTTGTAAGTTGGTGAGCCTATTGCGCTGACGATCTGTCTGAGTGGAATGTCGTTTTTGTAGATTTTTGCGAGTCCATACAGTTTTGGAGGGATGAGATTAGTAGGTATTAATTTAGATATTGTTTGGCGGTCAAGTTTAAAGTCTTTTAGAAGGGTTTTTGTTTTGCTGACTATGGTTTTTGTGGGGTCTTTTTTACGTTTTTTATATGTATTGTCAGTTGGAAGGTCCGTGATTTTGTTGTTAAAGTCCTCTTTATTCCTTATTACTGTTGTCTTGCGTTTGTCTGCGAATAATATTATGATGCCTCTATTCTAATTGAGTTCTTTGATTGCTGTTTTTTCTTGTTTGGTTAAGTTTGAGGAGGGAAGTTGGTCTTCTCGTTAGATGTTGGCCATCCTACGCCGTATGCAATTCGCTTTTTCAGGTGAAAGCGTATAATATTGTGGATTCGAAATTACTGATGTTTTCTTTTTCGGGATTTTGGTGAAAGTTACTGCAAAATGATGTCCTTCAGAGAGGGCTAAAATAATTTTATTGCTAAGAGGATGGTTAGAGATGTTTTTTACTGTATTAGAGTTAGGTGTCTGCTTTACTGGAAGTAATTTGTCAAATTTTGTTTTTTGCTTTTGAGTTGAAAAATCTTTAATCCATTGGAATTAGTCAAATGATATGCGGTCCAATGTAGACCAAATGTTGAATCTGAGGGCGTTTGATAGGAAAGGGTGAAGTTTTAATTTTTTTTGTATGTACTTTGCAAGACAAATTTGGTATGTTGTATTCTTTCTTTCAAAAGAAGCAAACATGTTTTATGTAGAATTGCTTTGGATTCAGATGTTCCCGAATGGTTTTTCAATTGTAAGAATTTTAGGATGATGTTGTTGTCCCTACATCGTTAGTTTTAGTAAGAAAACTCTCTCAGTAGAGTTCCTTAATAATAGATTTAATGCTTTCACGATGATTCATCATTCATTCTTTTTCAGTAGAAATTTGAAAATATTTTAAGTTACTTTTTCCAACCACAATTTTTCTACCACATCACGCACAACCTTTTTTCTATTTTCTTAATGACTAGCGGTTGAATGAAGCATGATTGATCTAAAGTTATTGTACTTCGCAATCTTAATTTACAGTCTATCTGCGAATTACGCACTACTGTAAGAATGAAAACAAACTACACGTAGAGCCCTAATCTGTAAACAATTTTCACAGACGTAATCGTAAAATTTCCCGCGGGTACCTCGGCAAGTATATTACGTTATCTCTAGCCAAACTTATTTAAAATACTGTTATTACTTTGTTTCCAAAGTTTAATAATCTCACTTGGCGCATATGTATACTATTAAAAAACTTATTTAAAAACATAACAAAGCTCAGAATGGTTAATTTAAAACAATCTTTTCAATTTCATAATTGTGTGATAACTTTTCAAAGCGATCAGCTACGATTTCCGTTTTACGTTTTTTTTATTGTAGAAAGGTATAAAAAAGAAGCCGTACATATGGTTTTCTTTGGCATGGTGGACACGCTAAAATTTGCTTTCAGATCACCGTTCATACCTTTGATAGCACACTGTCTCAATAATACTTACTTCTCTTTCAATAACTAATTCTACGAACAAACCTCAGGAGCAGCATTGGGATCTCCAATCTTACCTGTAATAGCTAAAATCTGTATGGATCATCTAGAAACTAAAATTTTCAACCAATCCAAGCTTACACCAGAATTTTGGTGCAGTTACGTTGACGACACTTTTGTCATCTGGAGACATGGACTAGATGAACTACACAAGTTTTCCGGTTTCATCAATCGATCACACTCTAATATCCAGTTCACCATGAAAATTGAGCACAACGAAAAATTGCCTTTCTTGGACGTACTAGCTTACAAAAGATCTGATAACACATTAGCACATGAAGTTTACAAAAAACCCAGAAGCAATCGGTTATTAAATCCCTTGTATAAAGAGCTGTCTCCATAACAGATAAAGATAACTTACAAAAGGAATTACAAAACGTTAAACAAATCCTAATACAGAACGATTACACAAACAAACAAATTGATAAAGCAATAAGAAAAAAAAACACTAAAAAAAACCATTCAACACAACATACTAAAGAAAGAGAGAAAGAGAAAAACGACCACCATCCTACCCTACGTCCAAGGTTTCAGTGATCCGGGAGTAGATATAATCCCTTGCTCTTGTGGCAAAGTCTATTTTAGAGAAACCAGGAGAGGTGAGCCAACGTACAAAGGAACATGACAGTAAAGTCAGGCTAAAACACAAATCAAACCTGAAACATCTCCTTTTATTATAATGAATCATCGTGAAAGCATAAAAGCTATTATTAAACAAATTAAATTTAAAAAAAAAAACAAGATACGAAAAAAAATTAATAGATTAAATTTGTTCACCCTAAAAAGATCTATAAATTTATTCTTAATTATTTTTTATGGAACGCGTGGTTTTTGTTTTATTCGTAAAAAATGAAATTAAAAATGAAAAATACAAATTTTTGGATAAACGACACAAGCTACGAAAAAATATGACTTGACAAACATTTTGTACCCAAAAAAGATATACAAATTTTTTATTAGTCACTTTTTGATACGACGCGTAGTTTTGGTTTTAATCGTAAAAAAATAACATTAAAAAATTGTAGAAAAACAAAACAAGGTAAGAAACGAAATTAATAGACAAGTGCTGTTCACACAAAAAAATCGACCAATTTTTTATTAATTTTGTTTTGGCAGGATGCGTATTTTTTGTTCAAATCGTAAAAAATAACATTAAAAATAAACAAAGTATTTTTTTGGAAAAACGATACAAGGTGCAATAAAATGTTAATGAACAAAATTTTACAATTTTACAACAAAAAAATAAAAATACATTTGTTTCAATATCAGTGTATATTATGAATTGTAATAGTATAGATTTATTGAAGCGATACATTTCTTAGGGTAGCTGAGAATACAAATTAATACAAAATAAAGTAGAAATATTAAAGTAATCATGAAACATAAAATTTGTACTTTATTAGCAATATCTGACAAAGCAGTTCCAGACCGCGGTACAGAAATAAATGTTATATACATTTGATATAATCGAGTTGAACTCAATGTAGAAAAGTTCGCACTTTGGACCTAATCAAGTGCGAAGCACGAGATACGTGATATGAATGTGTTCAATAAAGTCGAAGGAGCTTTAACGAAAGAGAATTCCAAATCACCAAATGACATTTGTCGATGCTTTGACCTTTAATTTTAAAAGGTCTGTGCACAAATGTGGAGGAAGTACAAAGACCGAGCATGAGTCTATTAAACAAAATGTTTCAATCATAATTCATAGAAATTTCAAATTCTTTACAAATTTTGCATTAAAAAAGTTTATATTTACACACCTTGAGCAGCTAATTAGCAGATAATTGTTTAGCATCAGAAATTCAAAATCCTATACTATAATTTAATCATGTATCCATTTTTATCTAAAACACTGATTGCGAGCTGAAGATAAGCAAATGAAGGAATCGTTTTGTGCATCTTCTGGAAGATGGAAGAAGAGGAGGGAAGAAGAGTCTTGATTCCTTTCTGAATTAACGGCATGCAGTGTGCTATCAGAATTATATCATTCTGTGAACTTCAGAATCACATTTCATGGAAAACTTGAAATACAAATTATTTTTCATTCCTGGTACATCACATATCGAGTTTTTGAGACGATTGTGAGTATGCACGTGTTTGCAAACATGTGATACAGTATTAAAAGTGCCGAAATGGAAGGCATTACTACAATATATAAAATGTATAACAAAAAACTCGGAGACAATTCACTCGATATGGCAACACATACACTGTTAGAAAAGTTCATAAATTTCTGATACTTTTCAGTTACGGATGTAACATAATTTTACAGATTTCTGTTACAAAACATGAATTTATGATACTTTTTTAGTAAATTTACTACACTGTAACATAAACTCACTAATTCCAATGTAAAATTACAGATGTGCGACATAAATTATGTCTCAGGTGTTAGAAATTTATGTTACGGTAACAAAATATACGATTACAGTGCGAAGAGCAAACGGTACGCGCAATCATCTGCTGTATCTCCGGCTTTCGATAGAATGTGTTTTACACATGTGCTTATGGTGTTTTCAACGTTTTTAACTAGTTTGAAAGGTTAGTATAAATAAAATAAATGTATAAGTGTGGTTTGTATAAGTGTATAAGTGCATAAGTGTATAGTTTAGTCGTCTTGCGAAAACTGAGGTCAGTAAAAGGAAATAAAATTTTGTATGTAACGACTATTTTTCCATAATTTCTAACAATTCTAGTATATATGTATGTATATTTGTTAGAATTGTCAGAGATTATGGCAAAATAGACGTTGCAAACAAAATTTTACAAAATGTTACAAAAAATAAAATTTATGTTGTCACTCATGTGAAATTCTGACACTGTAACAGAAATTTCGGTGCCCATGACAGAATTTATTGTCACATGTCACTGGAGCTTTATGCAGTTACCAGAAACATAAATTTCTAAACCGTAACAGAATTTTCTGTTACGGTAATAGCATAAAGCTCCAATGACATGTGACAGAGAATTCTGATATAAATTTATAACAGTGTACATTTCTTGTTCATTCTGCATTCCATGCTCTTAACGGAATCCTTTTTCCTAAATTGGCTATTATAATTCTAAATTGCTAAATTCCAATTGGCATTAGTCAATGTATTGACTTTAGTCTGAACCGAGTATTGAACATATTTTACATATATTTTTATTTTCAGGATGTACTTCACTCTAAAAACAGACTATTGACTGTCAAACGATTCCTTTCACTATTAAAGGATTTTCCATTCAAAATTGGCATGAGAGGAAATCCTTTCACAGTTAAAGGATTGTCGTTTCAAATCCTATCCTTTAACTGTGAAAGGATTTCCTTTGATCTTGAAGTGAAATCTATTGTCCGACGAAAGAAAGAATAGTTTGAACGTTAAAAGAAAATTTATTGCATGATATGACGTGCAACAAATGTACAAAAGCCGAACTTTGGTGAATGTAAATATAAAAATCGATATAAAATCGACGCTTTACAAAATCATTTCATAAAGAACGTCTTACGAACGTTTGATTGTCAAAAGCAATAAAGAAGAATTTATACTTTGATTGTCAAAAGCGTAAAAATCAATGAAAAGTGAGGTTATGCGGATCAAAAATTGTTCTTTCAGTACACGTACCTTCCAAAGTTTTTGCGTCACAATCTGGGATTCCTAATTTTTTGAAGTAATCCATTTTCGACATCATTTCGCTCGTTTTTCCACTCACTTTATCAATTAATAAATAAATCGTGCAGTGAAAAAATTCACTCATGCGCAGGCGCACTTTCTCCGCTAGCTAACAAATGAAATCCTTTAATAGTTAAAGGAATTCTTTTCAAAGTCAAAAGTAATCGTTTATCAGTAAAACTACTTTCGTTTTGCATTTAACGGATAAGTCTTTGAACAGTGAAACGATTCTATTGACGGACAAAAGAAATCTGCTTAATTTCAAAGGATGCATTCTGAAAGGAACGTAATTTCACTGTTAATAGACTTTTTCTTAGAGTGTTGGAATAGGCTATTCTACTATTCAATAAGTATTGCAGCAATTTTCAGCAAATATATTCGACCCTACGGTGAATGATAAAGTTAAAATAAAAGAATCTAAGAAAAACATGTAAAAACACATTTACTTTGAAAGAAGCCTCAAAGTTTCGATCGACACTGCGGGTCTTTCTCAAGAGTCGATACAAATATCTACAATTTAATAAAAAGGAAATTAATAAATGTAAACGTCGCACGATTTATGTCGTAAAAAGGACAGTGGTTTTATAAAAATAAAATTTGAATTGAACATACCTGAGTCTAAAAACAACGTGGTATTTTATAAAAACGTCATTTAAAAAAATTGTTAAAAAGTCATACATTTTTTCTGGTGAAGACTCAAGGTTTTGGAGAGGCTCCGATAACTCATGAAAGTGTCACATAATTGAAACGATGTTTACAGACGGACGATACAAGACTGACTGTTATGAAAAGTCAATAATTGTTGAGGTGAGAACTTTTAATAAACCTCTGATAAAAAGGCGCGCGAAAGCCTGAGAATATATAAAATTTTTTTCTCAAAGCTGAATATTCAGCAGTTTTATCAGGGATTTGTAGATTTGAAACATTTTTAACATTTGTTTTGAAGTTTCTATCTTCCAACCACTGGAACTTTTTGATGTAATCATTTCTGAAATTAAATTTCAAATTTTTCAACTCCTTACATTTTGAATCGAAGAAAAAATTGAAGGAATTTGCACTAATATTTTTAAGTAAACGATTCTTTAAATAATTTGAAATATGAACTAATGCTTGAATATTTTCAACTACGTTATAAATTTCGCAATTTAACAATTATCCTATGTGTTCAGTTTAGTATTTTGTAATAAAAATATGACTTTATAGTGCAAATTGTGAATTTTAAACTTATTCGTGTGATTTAGAATATAAGCCGGAATTGGTGCTACTTTTCGAAATTTAATAAAAAATGTACGTTGTTATTTCGAAAGGACGAGTCGAAGTTTAAATGTATTTCATCTCTCCATGTCACTTCTCATATTTTCACCACTTTTTGTCCAAATATAAGACAGTTATCCCATTATTACCAGTGCGTTATTGACGTTGTAATTACAGTATACAAGATGATCCCAGATGAAGCTAGCAGATCCAAAACAGTTTTTCCTTTCTTCGACCGTTTTAATGTTCAATAATTATTTCAAAAACTTTCTACCAGTAGTGTAAGGTCAGTAACCTACTGGCAGTGATGGGATACCTGTCTTATAATTCGATAAAATATGGTAAAAACGTGAGAAGTGACATGGACAGATGGATTAAATTTCAACGTCGACTCGTCCTTTTGAAAGAACAACGTACCGTTTTAATTGAATGTAAAAAAGATGCCCTAATTCCAGCTCATATTCTAAGTCACACTGATACGTTTAAAATTAACAATTTGCACTATAAATTCACATTTAAATTACAAAATACTAAACGAAACACTCAGAGAAAATTGGGAAATTCCGAAATTAGGAACGAAGTTGAAAATATTCACGAATTAGGTCATATTTCTAATTATTTAAAGTATAGTTTACTTGGAAAAATTAATGAAGATTCTCTACATTTTTTCTTTGATTCACAATGTAAGCCGTTAGAAAATTTTTAATTTAACATGAGAAATGATTGTATTAAAAAATTCCAATGGTTGAAAGATAGAAACTTCGAAACAGACGTTAAAAATGTTTCGAATGTATTTGTATTTGTATTTATTTATGAAAAGTTCCTAGGGCTAAATAGCCCTATAAGGAACAGGTGATACATATTACAATTAAAATGTGACGGCGATCAATTTGACGATTGAAATCAAAAATAAGTATTTAACAAGAGTAAAGAAATAAACTATAATACACATAATTAGATATAGGATATCAACAAAAGGATACTCAAAATATACATACGCAATTATACATACTTAATAGTGAACACGCGTTCATATACACACTTATATATATTTTTAATTAAGGATTTAAGTGTTACCAATGTGTGATTTCGAGGGTAGGATTTGATATGTTAAATAAGTAACCGAAAAGGAGTTTTCTAAAGACAAATTGTGAAGGTGCATTTCTAATGCTTATAGGTAGTTTGTTCCAAAGGCGAGCACCACGAATAACAAAAGACCTTTGCATTTTACACGTGCGGTGTGGCTGAATTTTTAGTACTGTTTTCCTTTCACGGAGTTTGGAATGTGTTGGTTGATCTTTGTCAATAAAATGGAAGAGATTAAGAAGATAGTGCGGAGCTTCATTACTGAATAGGCTATAAAGTAAATTACCCATAAAAAATTGTCTTCTTTTGGCGACGTTAAGGAGTCCTGCTCTTTCTCTATACTGAGTAATATGTTCACTTTTGGGGATGTTATAGATGAACCGAATGCAAGCATTAAGCGTACGCTCAAGCTTAGCATTTAGCTCATCAGTAATATCGTCATATACCACACAACCGTAGTCAAAGAAAGGAAGGATGAGGCTTTTAACTAGAAGGATACGCGTTGAAGTAGGAAGTGATTCTTTATTCCTGTTAAGCTGTTGGAGGACTCTAAAGGTTTTCCTTGAAATATCCGCAACTTGTTCATTCCAAGTAAGAGAGCGATTAAGAATATAGCCTAAATCTTTCACAGATTCCATGAAGGGGATGAGACGTCCATCGATCAAGAGAGGAGGTAGGGTTGCAATTGTTTCAAGTGATGGAGAGGAAGAAGGTCCTATGATTATGGCCATAGTTTTAGCAGGGTTTAGAGTGAGGCCACTTGTCAAGGCCCACTGCACCACTAGATCAATATCCGCCTGTACCTTTTTAAATAAGCTCTTAAGATTGGCAATAGGCCCGGAAAGATAAAGCTTAAAGTCATCAGCATATTTGTGATAGTTGCAATGACGAAGTTCGCTACCAAGTTCAGAGGTATAAATATTAAATAAAGTGGGTGCAAGTGTAGAACCCTGAGGGACACCACTCTTAACCTCCCCACAATCAGACCGGTCGCCATTGCTAATTTGTACTCTTTCAGAGCGAGAACTAAGATATGATTCAAACCATTTAACAACCATATTCGACAGGTGAAGTGATTTAAGCCTAGTCAATAGTAGATTATGGTTAACTGTATCAAACGCCTTAGAAAAATCAAAAAGGACAACAACCGTTATTTCCCTCCTATCAATTGCAAGTTTAAGGTCAGAAGTTACTTTAAGTGAAGCTGTAAGTGTACTATGCCTTGCACGGAACCCGGATTGCATTGGGTCCATTAAATTGTTTGTTTCAATGTGAGCAGTAAGTTGCTGATGGACAATACGTTCGAAAGGTTTGGACAAAGCACATAAGATAGATATAGGACGAAAGTCTTTGGGAGAGGTAGGGTTAGATATTTTAGGAACAGGGCGAATAATCGCCTCTTTCCAGGCATCAGGAAATATTCCCACCTGCAGAGATGCATTGTAGATGTGCAAGAGAATAGGGCCAATGACTGGTAAAGCAAGGCGAATCATTTTAATTGAAATACCGTCAGATCCTTGAGCATTTGATTTTACCTCGAAGAGTTTTTTAAGTAGGGTTTCTTGCGATATGTCAGAAAAGAATAACTTCGTATCATCAAAAGTAGAGGGAACTGAGGACAGGGAAGGAGTGCTGCTTGCAAGGAGTCTGGATTTTGTAGTAAAAGCTGTCAAAATGTCTGCAGGGGAAAAATTGTTATCAGGAGCCAAGTGTTTGGAAGGAATAAGTCCAAGCCGTCTTAAGAGAAGCCAAATGTTTTCATTTTTATTTCTATTTTTGATAGAGTTGTAATTATATTGATTGTATGAATCCCGGATTTTGGTTTGTACTAAGTTTCTCAATTTACGAAATTCGGCTTGAATAATACTATTTTTAGTTCTTTTAGCCAATCTACGTTTTTTCTCTCTTTCTTTTATTAAATCTTTGATATAAGAAGTGATCCAAGGAGTGGACTTCTTCTTTGCTTTAAGGGTATGGAGAGGCGCAAAATTATCAAAGGCTGAAGATAAAAATGAAGTCAGACAAATCACCTTTCTATTTATATCCTTTTCAGTAAAAATGCTATTCCAGTCATAAGTAGAGAGGTGTTCAAGAAATTCAGTTTCATTTATATTTTTAAGATTGCGTATGGACAGAGGAGTTACACTAGAGGAGGGATTAAAGGAGAACTGGTATTGGATGCTGATAAGATCATGGTTTGAGAGAAATGAGATTGAGTGTTGAGTAGAAGAAATCACCTTGTCTAAATCGTCAACAATCATCAAGTCAATCCTTGTACTAGAATGAACAGTGTGGTGGGTGGTATCATGGGGAACTATAGATAATCCGGCTGAGAACACTACTGATTTTAAATAGTGAGTTAAATTGTTGGTAGCATTAAGATTTGTGTTTAGGTCACCGGTGAGTACAATGTTATTATAATTGGGTATAAGGTCAAATATGTCAGTCTCAAGTTCCCTGTCATAGGAGGCGTTAGGAGGTTTGTAAATTACACCCACCAACGCACTGTCCTGAGGCGACGATACCTTGATAAAAAGGTACTCAGCAGTAGGGTAATTGGCAAGAGGACCCACTCTCACCTGTATACCCTTTAAGCTGTCATGAATATAGAGACAGACCCCACCTCCTCTTCTCCCATCTCTATCTCTGCGAAAAAGTGTGTAATGATCAAGTGCTACGAGGCTCGAAGAAATATTAGGCGTGAGCCAGGTCTCGGATACGGCTATAATATGATAGGAACAGGACATAAAGTGATGTTTAAATTCAAGGTAATGGGCAGGTAAAGACTGAGCGTTAACGTGACAAATATTCAATGTTTCCATTGAGAGAGTGATAGATACAGTTCAAGTATAGTTAAATATTGAAGTGTCTGAAATACGTAAATTAGTTGAAAATACCTTTCCGTGAAACTAAAGTAACAGAGAGTAATAACCAACAAAATCCAGTTCACTTGATTACATTTGAAAACAGGGAATAAGGCACATAAAGAATTAAAATTTAGAAAAGCAATAAGCACTATAAAGCTCGTGATGTATAAAAATAGTATAAGAAAGGTCAATTTGTAGAGGCAGTACAAGGCTGAATTAGCGCAGTAAAAAATACAAAATTGTTGAATTTTAACTTCAAACGGCACAGTGTCCAGAATGGCCAGCATGCAGCAATATTTAAAATAAAACAGATATTTACCTATGTAGAAGTAGCATAAACGATAGAGTAGTGCTAATGATCGACTATAAAAAATTATCAAATACATAATGGACCTAGAGAGTAGTTGCTATTGTAGTCCTTCAAGAGATTGGATGTTCGACAGGTGTATTCGTGGCGAGCTATACTCCTTACGGCAGAAAATTTTTCCGCCAGCAATCCACAAGTATTTGATTTTTTTTTCTCTACGAAGACCGAGAGCGATGGCATAAATCCTTCTATTCAGTGGTGTTAATGCCTCACGAAGGTAAATAAATCGCTTTTCGTTGGCAGTCCATCCCATGTTCAAAGTAGAGAAGTCTCTCTTAACCTTACGTCTTGCAATAAATTCATCCCGTAGATCTTGTCTGCCAAATTTGGCTACAATGATCGGGGGGGTGGAGGAATTACTCAAAGAAGGTGCTTTTATAATTCTATATACTTTGACAACGTCATCCTTACGAATATTTACATCTAGAGCCCTGGCGACAGATTCAATGGAGGCCATGAGGTCTTCATTCGGCTTCATGGGGAGACCATGAATTTCCAGCGTCGTATTGAGAGCCGCTTGCTCATTGACATTGAGCGCGTGCTCAAGAGTCACCACTTTGGCTTTCAAATCTTTAGCTTCCTTCTTGACAAGTTCAATTTCCTCATTTTGCACTTTGGAGCCGGATTCCAATGAGTCGATACGCCTAGAGTTATTTAAAAGTTCATTCTTAATTTCCGAAAGAGTGGAATTAAGTTGGTCATTAAATTCTAGTTGACGTGTTTCAAATTCGCTGAATCTTGCCAAAATCTCACGTGACTGCGCAAGCGCTTCACTTTGGCCGTCAGAGACCACTTTGCGCAAGAGTTCGGCGAGGCCAGAGGGTAGAGTACCTGCATTTTCCGAGGCAGCAACGGAGGAGGGAGTGGGGGGTACAATACATGCACCATCAACATCCTGCAAAGAAGTGGTCCCAGGGTTCGCACCTGAATTGCCAGACACTGCCGCAGAGGTGGCACTAGTTGACAATGGAGAACATAATTTGCAGACATAGTCCATTTGACCCTTTTTAAGTTTTTCAAAAGATTTTTTTGAGATTCCGAAATTAGCACAGGCCAAATGCACTAGAATCCCACACTTAACACAAGCGAGAACTTCTGATTCCCCTCTAGATATAACTATCTTACACTCCGAACACGCACCCATAGTTCTGCAGGAAAGAAAACCGTTACAGTTACGTATAAACAAAAGTGCAAAAACAAGAAACAATTAAGTGAGTTGAAACAAAGTCACAATGCTTTATAGTACAACCCACCGACACTTTCACGAAATACAAATTTTTATGTAATTAAACACTTAAAATCTTGTATAAACACAAAAAACTGAAGAGCGGCAAATTTACACGTCCGTATCCGATCGCCATGACAGGTAGTTTTTCTGTATGTATCTGTATGTACAAATCTCTTGGAAAAAAAATTTGGTATATTCTCAAGCTTTGGCGCAAATTTTCATCAGAGGTTTATTAAAAGTTATTTCCTTTACAATTATTGACTTTTCATAATAGTCAGTCTTGTATCGTCCGTCTGTGAACATCGCTTCAATTATGTGAAACTTTCATACATTATTGGAGCCTCTCCAAAACCTTTGAGACTTCACTTAAAACAAATTATGACTTTTTAACCATTTTTTTCTCAAATGACGTTTTTACAAAATACCGCATTGTATTATGACTCAGGTATGTTTCATTTCAATTTTATTTTTGTAAAACCCCTATCCTTTTCACGACATAAGTCATATGTTCTGTAGTATTATGTAGTATATACTTTCGAATGAATGTGAAGGGGAGGTGGGATGTGCAGAATCTTTTCCTCCCCTTTCAGTTGGGTGAAAGACAAATATTCTTAAATGGCAATCGTAATGGGCTTCCGTGATTGTTGGAAAGGGGGCAGGTAGTAGGACGTACAACTTTGGCGAGATAAGGGGGGGGGGGCAAGAGGAACCGTTCAAAGACCAGTGGACTCTTTTTACCGAACACAAAGAAGGTTCATTCCACTTTAAAATATTGGTGATGTTTCAACTGCGAGAGACACATTAGCACTGTGTTGAGGGGATGGCTCTGTTTTAATATGGGGAGAGGTCTCATTGCTGCAGGGGTCCGTTTAATCCCGTCCTAATATCTTCGTGGGCGATGATACTTGACGGGCCTGCTGAATCTTATGTCGTTGTTCCTGTCGACATCAGGGGTTCAGGCGTTTTCTCCATTTCCCGGGCAGGCAAATTTTTTCCATGGGCTCCCCAGGAGAAAGTATTTTGCTCGTTGATCGGGTCTAGGTCGTGAAGAAGGCTAGAGCAGTATGCCAGGACAGAAAAGTGTGGCGACAAATAGTTTGTAAACAGAGTGACAATAGAGTAAATAACGCCTGAAACAAAGACCTTGGATACTAATGAGCCAAAGTTGAGAACCACACATAACAATTTTGTAATGCTCTTCACTTTGGGTGATCGCTAGAGAGATTGATCAGCAACCTGGGTCGGAGCAGTGTTGCGGAACGAACGTGTCATTTAAATAAATAACACGAGAATTCTAGATCAATCTAAAATATTTATATAAATATTATTATACCTTACACCTATTTACCCTATACCTATATACCCATCCACACACTACTATTTTCCAACCGAGCAAATCACACCTACCCCGAAAGGGGTATAACTTACAACTAATGGCGCGTTTTCAGGCGAAAATTATTACATTCTCATCAGAGAAGGTATTAGATTTTTGTAAAAATTGACCCCCTCCCATTTTTGTCAAATGTCCACGTTTTAAGACACCCTGAACCCAAAAAACAGGGTTTCGCTGTGCCTGTCTGGCTGTCCGTGTGTGTCTGTGTGTCTGTAGATGTTTAGTCTGTTAGCACGATAACTTCAAATCTCCAAGTGTCCTCAAGTGAAGGTCAAGTTCGTTAGCCAGCCATTTTGGATAGAAATTCAAAAAGTGAGGGCATTTTCTAAATTTTTGAGACCACTTTTTTTCAAATTTAAAAATTCTGTATACAGTTATTAGTAGGACTTGAGAAGACGAACAATTTATCGTGATGACTTTTTTTGATGAATAAAAAATTACCGGAGTTATAGAATTTATAAAATTCCAAAAAACAAACGAAAATTAAAATTTTAAGTCAAATAACGCACGATATGAAAAAATGTCGAAGCAACAAAAATGTTGCATTTTGAACCCCTTACAAGATTATCATATCAACTTTTTGAATTATCCTGCAAAATCGAAAGTTCAAATTTTGACCGCACAAAAAATAATGAAAAAACAACAATTCCATTTTGCGGTGAAACTATACAAGATACAAAAAAAGATGAATTGACAAAAGTTGTTTAACCAAAAAAGATCTACAAATTTGTTATAATCTCTTGTTATAAAAACATATTAAAAACAAAAAAACATACCTTTTTGAAAAACGGACACAAGCTACCATAACATTTTATTTGACGAAATTGTTCGCCTAAATTATCTCTACAAATTTTCTTAAAACCACTTTACACTAGAAGGCGTATTTTTAGTTTAAATTGTAAAAAATAAACTTGAAAATAAACAAATTAAATTTATGGAAAAACGACACAAGTTGCAATAAAAATTTTAATAACAAAATTGTTTTTTTCTCTTATAGTATGCACACTTTTTTAATCATAAAAACAAGACAATGAAAATACGTATTTTTCAATACCAACGCATATTATGAATTGTAATAATATAAATTTATTGAAATTATACATTTTTCAGGGTAGCTGAGAATAAAATTTAATGCAAAAAAAAATCAAATATTAAATTAATGATGATACATAAAACTTGTACTCCATTTTGCAATGTCTGAATAAGCAATTCCAGGCCAAGGTACATAAATAAATGCAATATACATTTGATATGAAAGTGTTGTACATAATGTAGAAACGTTCAGATTTTGGAAAAAATCGAGTGCGAAGCACGAGATACGTGATGAGAATCTGTTCGTTAAAGCCGAAAGAGCTTTAACAAAAGCTCACCGATCACCAAATTACAGTTGTCGATGCTTTTGCCTCTAATTTTAAAAGGTCTGTGCATGAATGTGGGGAAAATACAAAGACCGAGCGCGTAGCGCGAGGTAAATACATTATCGAGCGCGAAGCGCGAGAATCAACAGTCGCGCGCCGTAGGCGCGCTCAACTTAGTGTATGTATGTATACCATTAAGCCATTTCCCTTTCAGGGTAGGCGTGACACTACCCGATTCGAGTAGTGTTTCTAGGTTAGTTTCTTGTAGTAAATAACTACAAGTGTGGGCTCACCACACCCACGATGTGCCAACAGCACTCAGTTTTCTCGAATGGTCACCCATTCAAGCACTAACCGCGCCCAACGCCGCTTAACTTCAGTGATCTGACGAGAACTGGTTTTTTCAGCGTGGTCGTGAGGAAGAAAACTTTCAGTTCAATATGGTAGAAACTGAAAATTGAAAATTATAAGAAAATAAGCACACTAAAGACTTTTATAAATTTCCTTATTTTAAAATAAAATTGAAATATCACATTACTAAGTAATAATTGTATATGAAGTGACGCAATAAGCCCTGTTAAATCATAGAATTCGATTGATTTACTCACATTATAGGAAAACTGTTCCAACTGTAGACTTGAAACTCACCTGCATTATCCTTATCCAACTCCATTTTAATATCAAATAAAGGAAGGAATTTTCCTTCTGAAATCACTGAAATGTAGAATTTAAAATACTTTTAAACAATCTGCAGTTTTTTTCTTTTTGATTAAATTAAGAATTTAAGCTTTGAAAGTATTTAATTGGACATAATACAAGAAAAAAACTTGAAATACGTTCAGTTTAACTCAAATAAATTGTCATCAATTAAGTTAAATTAATTTGAGGTTTTAATCAAATTTAGCACAAATTTACCTGAACTCAGTTTACAGAAATTCTTAAATTTAAGGAAATTAATAATTGAAACTTAATTGTATCCAGCGTCACTTTAGTTCTTGAATTCTCTTTGAATTAAGTTGAATCAAAATTGCTGGAATAATAAATTCTTATAAATCACATCTCAAACAATTTTTTCGAGGTGTTATGGGGGTTTTATAGAACTTGGCGGGACTATAATAGAAACAAAATTATGCGCATTGAGACGAAGTATCTGCACAAAAATCGATTTTTAGCCTGAAATTTTCATATTAATTATAGTTGTTCTGAAATCAGTGCAAAATCTGCCTCGAAATAATTTGCTATCGGTTAAATAATTTAACAAATTGTATAATTGTATAAAGGAATTATTAAACGAAAGTAAATTTTTTGGGATTTGCAATGCTGAGTTTATTAAAATACACATTTTTGGTATGGAGTGTGAGTAAAATTAATGTTCGATTACGACTTATTGCTCCAAATATTTCTTACTATGATTTTTTGTAAATTGAAATGAATAAGGAACTATTAAAACAATTTTTATAAACAAATGCATATTTTGACTACTTTTCAATCAATAGGCTTAATTTTTCACGGAATAAACTAAACATATCATATTGAAGACTCCTTGTTACGTTACATTGCAAATTGAACACTATTCTAAATTATTTAAAAAATAGTTCAAATGTATATTTCTTAATAAAAAATGTTCAAATACATAATTAAAAGTTCTTATCAATTCCCAAATCATCGGAAAGTTAAACAATGCATTTTTTAAATAAAAATTGTGTAAATAACTTGAACTTGTCACCACATTGTAAAGTATTATTTTCAAGAGTCATTGGCAAGTCATTTTTAGTAAATTCCGTAAAAAAATTAGGCGTATTAATTGTAAAATTGTATTTTAAAAGGCTAATCAACGTTGCGAATCACCAAAAAATGACAATTCTTTATTAATTCGTTTATAACGTTATGAAAATTTTTTAAAATTATTGTCACCTGCTGTAAATTATTGCCAGATAGCCCTTGCATTGAATAAGGACCTTTATTTATTAATCTGAGAGTTGTAGATTAAAAATTGATTTTTCCACAGATACTTTCTTCTCCCATTGTGCGGTGCCCGGCAAACCATACATGGTAAGCTCAAAATCATCAATTTTTAAAACTATACTGGGTAAGACGAAGATTTTGTTAGTAAAACATAGCGGTAGTATCTAAAGTATACCCCATAGAATAAAAAAAATAAAAATTTTGCAAATTTGTTCCTACCGGTTTTTTTTCGAAACAAAAATTCTCAAAAAAAGTTTTAAAAAAACATAGTCTCATAACATATTTTCTGGTCTTCAAAATTGGTCCAACGCGTTTCCGAGAAAAAAATATTTGTCTATTTTCAATGAAACCCCCATAAATCTTATAAAGTTTTTTTCAGATATAATCTGTTGGGGAATTTAACCTCAAATTATTGCTTACTTACGCTGAAAATCCGGCTCAAATCCGTGCGGGGGCACCCTTTACATAAAATAAAATGAAACGAAGGTGCATTTACAAGTTTTGTTGCGACAGCGCACAGTATCGTAATGTAGTACATTACGATACAGCGGAGTGTAATGTGAAGAGTGATCGTCCACAGTATCGTAATGTACAACATTACGATACTCTACGCTGTCGCATAAAAACGCGTTAATGCACCGGAGTCACATAAAATATATTAACATCTAAATTTAAAATTAGCCTGTAAAAAGACCAAACATAGATTGAAATATTAGAAAAAAACATTTATCGCACGTGATTTGTTAAAAAATGTCTCCATAATTTCAATAATAAGCGTGATATTAGAGCATGAGGCGAATTAGTAAATTTGGGAGTTACAAATAGTAAAAACAAAAAATTTTATGAAACTGTTCAATTTGCTTCCACATAAAGAAAAATAATTAAAAATGCTGAAACTATTTCAATTACAAGAAAAGTTTGAGGTTTAATTGAAATTTATTTAATTGATTTCACTTAATTTTTTCAATATTTTGAAATGCAGTTTCTGTGGTTTTAAAGAAAATAATTTAAATCTTGAATTTGTGAAGAGCGCGTAGTTGAATGCAAGAATAGAAAAAAAAGAAATGTGAAACGTCAGAAAAGGAAAGATATTGGTTTCCTATTCATTTTGGAAAAAGTTGTTGATTTGTAATTTATTATGTACTCTTATTATTAGATTTATGATAAAATTGAGTAAAATAAAGTTAATCATGAAATAAGGAATATTAAAAATATGGTTGAAATTTGATTCGGATGAAAGTCAATAGATTGGTACACAATATTACCTCAAGATAGTTGTGGAAAAAATCTGATCCATGGAAAAAAGTTATATTATTATCAGTCATATCTTAAGTAAGAGAAATCTTTCTTTTAAAAAAAAATTTAAAACTTAAGAAAAATTATTATTATTTCAACAATAGTCTTTGTAAATGAATTTTTTATTACTGTTGCTTCTTATCAATTTAAAAAAAATTATCGAATTTCAATAAATTATGGCTTTTTTCAGGAAAAATATTCCCTGCAACTCTGCTTTTTCCAATTTTTAAAATAAGTGTATAATCTTAAAACATCTGTTAAAATTTTTTTTCCAACAATTACAGACATAGGCAAATTTACATTCAAAATTGGAAACAATAGAGTTTTCGAGAATGTTTTGTTCCAACAAATTGCAAAACAAATTAATTTCTTCAGAGATCTGATTTTTGGTACTAGCTTAAGTGACGAAAAATGTAATTAATTACAGAAACTCTCTGACAATTATTTTCTTTTTATTAATAGATATGCTTTTTACAGATTCATTTGCAGTCCATTTTTTTTATAAAATGAGAATTTTACATTTCGAATTTGAGGTGAGAGTTTCTCGGCTTCTCTCGTTAAAATAATAATTACTGTTCCGCGGCCTCCGATTCGCCGGCAATTTCGTTCAAATGGGTTCCATCCTCACGGTAATAGGCATAAAGTACTTATCGTTATGTCGTTACACGCTCACTCCTAATGTCTCATAGACACCCTAGTATGTACGCTGAACCTACGAACATCCTTCCCCCTATTGCAACCCTTCGCACTGTAGCGCCGTAAACGATTTACAATAACAACAATTCGTTTTACCCTGTGTACAACCGGTAGTTACATCTAGATAGGCGTGGATATGAGTACGGGGAACAAAGTTCTATGTTTCACAATATATGCACAGAGTTTATGAACCCGATGCTTTAGAGGCGCTTTTCTCTAGTAATATACATACAATGTTCTGTCACGGACGGAAGATGCACGCGCACTGTAACTTATGCAAACTTCACTGAAGAGGAAAGATCATTTAACTTTTACTTGTTTATAAACATAAGCCTGGATTTCCTAGAAAATATCACCAGGTAAGTATAGTCATTATAGGTAAAATAAAACAGAAAATATTTGATATAACAAATTTGTGAAATTTACAAAATTGTTAGTGAAAAGAATAGAAATTTTACCGCTTAATTTTTAAAACCCAATTGGCTCATTCCAAAGAAGTTTGTAAATTCAGCCGAGTGAACACGTCAGGAATTTGGTAGGCGGTTTTGCTTATAATCAAAAATAATAGATTCACTTGAGTTCAATTTGAATTAAATTGAGCCCATGAAATTCAGACACTTTAATATCACTTTTACTTATATTAAATTTTTTTTAAATTTCATTTTTAAATCACCTTAAAAATGCGCAGGATTGCCTAAATGCGCCTAAAATCCTTTTAAATAAGCGTGAATTAACTCTGAATTCAGTTGAGTGTAATCTAAATCAGTGAATTCATTGAATCACTTTAAATTGTTTCGATTCAATTAAATTTTTTTATCAACTTTAATTTTGTAGAGATGATCTACACATGGATGAACAGATTCGAATACAGTTGAATTCATTTTAAATTCACACGAACTACCCTGAATTTAGTTAGATGTAACTCAATAATATAATTGAATTTAGTTCACTTGAATTTAGTCAGCTTTATTTGAGTGTAGGACGATTCAGTTTCAGTTTTTCAGAAAACCAGGTTTACAAGTGAAAATCACATTTTTTGGCCTATTCTGAAACCTTGTATCAGACAAACAGGAAATTCTAAAGGTTTCTAATGGAGCTGGAATTAAAGCTTGATGCATGTATTATGCTCCTATGTTTTCGAAAATGACTTTATGTTTTTTTAGATGTTTCAAAATACATAAAGAATTTGATAAAAGTTTGTAACTTAGTATAACTAGAAAACGGTCTTGTTAATTGACATGAATCATACGGAATGGAAATCTCTAACTATTACAAAAAATGAAAAATTTTAAGTACTTATAGACCTCAACAATTCTAATGAAAAATTGGTTTTAATTTTTTTTCTAACTATTTAAGAAAAGACTTTTTCGGACCACCCTAATGTTCAATCCAATTTTTGATATGGTAGAATCAATATCTTAGCTGAAGTTAGCACATCTTTGGCATGAATCATTGTCAGTGATAAGAAATATATTATAAATGCATTAGCATTAAATAAATAAAAACTAAATAGCTTATAACTTTCTCTGTCAAAACTAAAAGCGTTCATCAAATTCCTGATAATAGAATTAAGATTTTCGCTGAATTTAAAAAAGAATCTTTAACATGACTCAATTATAAGAAATAGATTATCAATACATTAACAATGAATAGATTAACACTAAAGTGCAAAATAGAAATTTTGGCACGTGCGTGAGTCTCCTAGCTTCAAGGACTTCAGAAGTGAAATAAAATTTCTTGTAATCTGTACATTAATGCTATATTGGCCTCAAAAGCGCCGAAGTGTCGCGCACAGCAGTGAGCGTGGAACGGAGTATTGCACAGGATTAATTACAATCGTTGACAATAAATTCAACGTAACAAAAATCGAATAACGCCGTTAGGTTTTTTTTTATTATTTCATATAAACACGCTAATAACTACGATAATTCTTACGCCGTACACTGTATACTATTTATATCTTTTTACACCACTAGGACGCATCGGCTCTCAATAATAATCATCTGTACAAGTTTAATTAGTAATTTTTTTACACGTAATACACAGCGCGAATTGATGCGTTAAAAGCTATTCAATTCATCGAGCAACCGTTTCAAAGGATGGCACGACTTTTTGAGTTTGAAGAAATGCGATTACAACATCACGGACTGTGC